>BROE01000012.1:1408287-1528739 GCA_036571765.1 Plecoglossus altivelis
CACCCTCCCTCCCTCCAACCCCCACCCTCACCCTCCCTCCCTCCACCCCTCACCCTCCCATCTCTCCCCTCTCTCCCCTGTGTCCTCATTACCTGCCTGTCCTGTCGGTCGGGAGAGCCGTGGCTCAGCTTCGCTATCACAGCCAGCAACCAGACCCTCAACGCTCATTTCCCACCAAGATACAATGGAGGACAAGAAAGAGGACAAAAAGCCGACAGCGTCTGTACCTCTGACTTTTTACAAGCTCGTTTTCACAGTCAAAGCAGGAAAAATGCTAATTTAACGGAAATCATTATTGGGCCTAAGGCGCAGTCTGCTCCTTTTATTTTGCTCAGTATCAGATATTATTTAATTTATAATTCAGAGTGAGACACATTATTGGAATCGTTGGGTCTGACTGAGTTTCTGGCTACAGACTGTGTAACTGACAGGTACAATACAACGACACTCCTCATGAATTTACATTTTGGAGCCTTGACCTCTAAATCAATTACAATCACAATTTTAGATGATGCATTCCGAGCGTTCGCTTGGAATTGAATGGTGCGGCGTCTACCCCTGATTTGAAAGGACAGGCAGAGCAAAGGACAATAGCAAAGAGGATGAGATTTAGATTGGATTCACAAGTGGGAAACTGATGAACAGAGCTTCAACAGGGAAGGTCAGGCAGAGACAGGAAGTTGAGTGTTCATGTCCTATCCACCTGACTTCCTGTAGGTGGTAGATGATTCTATTCTTACAGTGTGCAGTTTTTCCAACACATCCAGCCACACCACCTGTGTGGGAAGACACTGTTTGAGATAAACAGAGAGGAGTAGGGGGAATCGAGTGATAGACCAGACAGTATTCTCACAATTCTGACAGTAAAACCCAAGTATAGCTCAGTCTGAATCACCCCACCATCTAAAGATAGGATGCAGCTTCCATTAAAAAGCCCTTCATCAATGCCTCATTTCTCTTTCTTTTCTTTTTTCAGTTTTTGATCGATTGATTCAATCAGTGTCTGAGAAAGAAATTAGAATTCCCGCACATTATTAAGTCCAGGCGGTTTTGGCGTCACAAAGTATTTTAAGACAGCTGTGCGCACTGCTGACAATGATTTATCATGGCGGAAATGAAAAGTGATGTATTCTCACTGACTCGACCGATGATCACTTGCAGATGGAGGCTGTCACTGTGAATCATCAATAGAGAGTGAAAGAGGGGGCATATAGAGCAACTGACAGGGTGTTAGGCAGCCAGCCAGATCACAGACGTTCGGGAGAACAGACGAACGTGCAAACAGAGAGACTGAGGGACAGATGACCAAACAGATGGGTATGAAGATAGATGGACAAACAGACAGTGATGGCAGTTTAGACAGCTATGAAGAGCTTGAAGATCGGTGGGAAACGAATAAATACATTTGAATGATAATACGATTGCAAATTAAGTAACAACTACATATGAGCAAGAGGGAGACATTCCCAGAAAACACAATCTTTCATTGTCCTGGTTTAGCTCAGCCTTTTTAATGTATCGTAAACTGCACTCTCTTGGTGCCAGCACAACTCAATGAGTCCAACAACAGAGAATGTTTGAAAAGGACGCCACCTGGTGAAAGTAAGAGACACTCGTTTTCAATACAACCTAATTTTAGATGGTATTTATTTCTAGATGTGCTGGGCAGTCGACAGGAGAACAGGATTTTGCTGACATCTGCTGGTGACTTGATCCGACGACGCTGGAGAGGGTGTGTACACAGTTTGTGTCACTGGACATCAGTCAGGGTAGTTGAGGATTTTGCCGGATGATGACTATGGGAAAGTAAACATTAACGAGGGAGAAAACAGAAGAGCTTTGGAAAACAAGTGAGCTCGAATATCTATTTAATGTTACTTCACCTGTGGCCTCTTAGTCTTTCCGAAACATTCTGGTCCATCTGGCAAAGTTTTACACCTGGTCCCAAGCCCTGACCTCCCTGTTATCTGGGGTTCTGCTGGGCCCCCTGTCTGATCAAGGCCCTTGGAATTGTCCAAATCTTTCCCCTAATTACCTCTAGCCCCATGTATATTTTGACGTTAACCTGGAAGGAATAACTAACATTTGAAAACATAAGAAGTTGGGGTCAGTCATGACCCCATGGAGAGGATTGTTCTCGGCCACCGACGGACCCTGACAAGCTCAGAACCGGACAGACTGCGTCTTGCGATCGTATCCTTTCGCTGTACAGATACTGCTCTCACCTCACACTGTTCAACCTTCACTGCTGAGGCGGGGGGGGAGGAGCTAGAATGGACTGTCACCTGTCTGCATGAACCGGTGACTACCAGATCAATAGTTTTACAGTGTGTGATGTCACTGTGATGTCTGATGTGGAAGTAGGCACAAGGGAGGTAATCACTGACTTTGTTCGCTTAATCATCAAAGGGACCTGTACTTACTGAGGAGGCTGAGGTCCTTCGGAGTGTGCAGGATTCTGACACTGTGGTGGCGCTGTGTTTTACGCCAAGGACTGAAAATGTTGTCTGCTGGGAGTGTGGTCTGCTGGGGCTGTGGTCTGCTGGGGGTGTGGTCTGCTGTAGGTGTGGTCTGCTGGAAGTGTGGTCTGCTGGGGCTGTGGTCTGCTGGAGGTGTGGTCTGCTGGGGCTGTGGTCTGCTGGGGCTGTAGTCTCTTGGAGGTGTGGTCTGCTGGGAGTGTGGTCTGCTGGGGCTGCGGTCTGCTGTAGGTGTGGTCTGCTGGGGCTGTGGTCTGCTGGGGCTGCGGTCTGCTGTAGGTGTGGTCTGCTGTAGGTGTGGTCTGCTGGGGCTGTGGTCTGCTGGAGGTGTGGGCTGCTGGGGCTGTAGTCTCTTGGAGGTGTGGTCTGCTAGGAGTGTGGTCTGCTGGGGCTGTGGTCTGCTGGGGGTGTGGTCTGCTGGGGCTGTGGTCTGCTGGGGGTGTGCTCTTCAGGGAGTGTGGTCTACTGGAGGTGTGGTCTGCTGGGAGTGTGGTCTGCTGGGAGTGTGGTCTGCTGGGAGTGTGGTCTCCTGGAGGTGTGGTCTGCTGGAGGTGTGGTCTGCTGGGGGTGTGGTCTGTTAGAGGTGTGGTAGCACTGAGGGTGGTAGGAAGAGATGGAACAAAGTGGTCAGAAGAGCATGTTTCCATAGGTCCTTCAGCTCTCTGCCATCAGACTATTTAGCAACATGTGCAGTCATGTGTAGCAAGACTGTGTCGTTAATCACTGCAAACTGCCCTACTATAAAACTGTCTTTATGTGGATATTTCACATTTATATACATGGGGGCATATTTCTGCACATCCTTTGCATAATGTTATAGTTATATTTTCAGATTTCTCATAATCTTTGTATTTCATTTCTAAGTGTGATGTTCTTCATTTAAATTAGTTGCAGTAATAGTGAATTTCCCCAGTGTGGGATTAGTCAATAAAATTAAATAAATAAAATTTAATTCAAGATAAAATACATTTAAATTTAACACAATAAAAAATATTAAATACAATACATGAACAAAGAGGAAATGTTTACGATCTTGTAATCAAATGTAATCTCATTTGTGGCACTGCACGACTTAATTCCTCTGTACAAATGGTTTTCTTGAGTTTTATCCCTTATATTAAAACATGCCACACTGAGGTGGATTTGACATACTAATCAGAAGCTAGACTAACTTGACTGCACCTTTTAACCAAGGAGAAGTATCTCTCCAGTCCCCTGAGACAAGCTTTACCGTTCGGTTTGAATATTTTAAGAGAAGGACTCATGCTTCAGCAGCACAATGACACCTAACAGACCTCAAATGTGACACGAGAACAATCTGAAGATGAATGAAGACCAGGAGGTCCTGATTGTCATTATCTTTGCTCCATAGTCACATAACCACAACCCCTTTGCTCATGTATGTGGGCACGCAAAAGGCCGAGAAGGCCAAGCATTCTGATTTGTTAAATTCATCACAAGTAGCTTTGAGGATTAAAGAATTCCGTTTTTCTCTCAAATTATAAAGCTGAAATTGTAATTAGTTATGAAAAAGGAGCATTGCATGTTAAACAAGTTTAAATAGAAGTATCTTGAGCAGAGCAGTCTCTGACGTTTGTACCCTGCTGTGAATGCAATGATACTGGTACTGTGCAAAGTTTGTCTTTCCTTACGTGAATATTGTTTAAAATACAAATATTTATGTCTTTTGTATTTGTGTGGCAATGTAAAAATTGATGAGAAACTTTGTGTTTACTCTTTTCATTGCTTTATTTCCAAAAGCATGTTTACTTTACCCTGCTATTAAGTTTTTATTTGTCCATAAGATTTTTTGCATCATACTGCATGTACTTGTTGATGTATGCTATATGATACTTATAGTTTTGAGGTGTTTGGGGTTAACGTTTTTTATTAATGAACTGTAAAAATAACGTTTGCTCCAAAAGTTTTTCTTTTTAAAGCTTTAGATACCCTGACAGAGGCATGCTGACAGAACCTGGCAACCCTCAGTCAACCTCGTGCACTGTGCGCGTGTCCGTGTTGTGTGGATACTGAAATGTGAAGAATAGAAAGGATAGACGCGATACAGGGATGAATGATAATTTCAGTGACTGATTTACCATCATAAGGTAAGTTGAGACAAGTTAGTATTCTTAATCTTAATTTGCTAAACACTAAAAAGAAATGTCTATATGCTGCGTTGGTGCAGAACACAAAGGTTTTCTTCCTAGGAAAAAATGCCGGGGTTATTATGTGGAGGGCCCGCCAGTTGTGTCTTAGAAGTCACGGAATAGGTAGTTCTTCGGCGCAGTGGGGATCTCAATATATCTCAGCATTAAGAAATGGAGAAACGTTTGAAAGGTTGACGAGGAAAAATAAGACCGATTGTGAATGCCTTGAACGATGTTGTCAATGTAGATATGGTTCACGTTACGTGGCCGGGTAGCGGGGGAACATTGTTCACTCTTCGGTGTCTCCTAGCGATACACACCGGGCATCAATGCAGTCCGAGCCGCTAGAGGGATACGGGGACAGCCAGGGTGGTGTTGCCGCAGCAGAAATGGAGGAGCCAAAGAATTTTTCGAAACGAAGCATGCAAAGCTGCTATGAGACGGGCTGTAGAATAGAAAATAGGATTCTTTTATTCAGGTGCGCATCTACACAAATTGGCACTTTTCGCTAAAGTTACTGTACGTTTCAGAGTCGATGGAAACGGCTACTGTCTTTAAAGGAAACCTTTTTGTGATAGTGGCTGTTGGCAGTAGTTCGGACAATGGCTGTCGGATATGTGGCCATTTGATGGTTGCACACAGCCTATAGCCGAAAACACTGATGAAAAGCACCCGAAACAGTATGTGTTATTGAAGAGTAGTAGCCTAATAACTTGCGTAGAAGCCCCAAAAAATGGGAAGCATGACATTTATTCGTTCGTTCAGATCTTCATCGTTTATTCACCTGAGGTAATGTAATCCCTGGTTAGAACCTCGGTTGCAACATTAGGCCATTTTCAGACTCTTTAGATGTGACACTGCAATAGAACGCTGAGTTCAAGCTGCGCGCTACACCTGCTAGTTTGATACTGTGCATCCGCGCATGACGTGCATGGGAAATCTAATAGGTTGTCATGCACGAAGTTGATCATGAATAATTAAATTTATTCAAACTTTTTGGCACGATACTTTGGCCTTTAACGAATTAGGACACAAAATGAACGTCGGATCTTTGTGAAATTTGTCAATTAGTCTTAATCAAGTTAAATCAAACTGAACGCAGTTGTCACGTGATATGATTTATTTAAATCATGTCCATTATCATAGACAATGTCTATTTGAGGAAGTATAGGGCTGCTGAATGTAGGATTTGTAATTGAAGTGCAATAAAAAGTTATGCATTGATGGCTGAACTTTTTTGTCTTTTTTTTTGTCTCCCTAAGGTTTTAGAATGTGAGTGTGGTCAAAGGCAGAGGCTGCACTCTCATGGTCCCCAGACCTCCCTGCTGCACATTAGAATGTACTTGATGAACGTGCCACCAGTTGCGCCTATTCACACGGAATGGAGAACCTGCGGTCCACCCAGAGGCTTTAGCCTACCGCTCTGCTTCAATGACTCTGACAGTGACCTGTCCTCCGCTGGCACACCTATCCCAGACAAGGTCCAGATGATCATAGAGAGCCTGAGAAGCACCCAGTCCTCACTTGAGATGGGCGACGAGATTGAGGGGAATGCGATATTGGTGCAGGAGGCTCAACCCCAAGGCTGCAAGGCCCGAAGACAGGGCGGAGATCCGATGGCTGCACCCAAACCGAAATGCAGACGTTCAGCTGACACCCTCCTGCCGGAAACGCCCTCTCCTATCGGGTCCGGAAGCCAGGAGTCAGACAGCGATGACTCGGTAGATCGGGGGATCGAGGAGGCTATACAGGAGTACCTGAAGGAAAAAGATGGCTGCAAACGCAAGGCCGAGCTAGCTACCAATGTTCTCCAGCCATCCAAGATCCTGAGGACAGATCAACCCTATCGAGAGGCTCCCAAACAATATTCAGAGAGCAATAAGGTCTTGACTGCCAACAACCAGGCTCCAAAAACTCTTCAAACCGAGGCCCCTGCGGTCGCTCTCATCCCATCCTTGAAAAAGCTCACCAAAAGCAAGGCACCTCTTAAAGAGCATTCTTTTAAGAGAGTGGACGCGTGCAAAGTCTCAGAAGTCAAGAATATGCCCCCCGGACTCGAACAGACAAGAGGCTCCACCATTACAAACACTGCGGCGGACAAAACTACTAACCCTGCAGCTGTGGAAGAGGCAGACAACTCTTCGGACTCCAGCAGTGATGACGGCATCGAGGAAGCTATCCAGCGATACCAGCTGGAGAAGAAGGAAGACAGATACGAGCCAGGTGAAAGGGAAGCCTGCGAGTCTCTGGCTGCCAAAGAGGAAGACACAGACTCCAGCAGCGATGATGGCATTGAGGAAGCCATCCGCAGCTACCAGCTGGAGAAGCAGAATGAGAAGAAGACTGTGCTCAAGCCGTCTATACTCAAACATAAGCTAGAAAGCAAAGAACCATTATTATACCCTTCAGTGATCTCTAGTAGTGCCCAAGAAATTAAAAGAAGCAGATTGTCCAGTAAGAAAAAGAAAAAACCAGAGAGGGATGTCAAATCTTTGCTGCAGATGCGGTCTCCATCCACCCTTATTAAGAACCGATTTATGGTCAGCCATAAAGTCAAACGAAATCGAGGATCCAAGATGGAACCCTTACCAGAACTGCCCACGTCGGCGACCCTAAAGGTTGCCACAACTACAACCGCCGAACTTATGTGTGCTGAGGCCATACTGGACATTTCAAAGGCTGTCATGCCAGAGGTCTTCAATCCTAACGTGAGCCTACCTGGGAGAAAGTCTCCCCAACCTTCCTCCCTTTTCATCTCCACCGAGCACCAAGGCGACGAAAGTGATGACAGCTCTGTCGACAGCGAGGACGGAATCGAGCAGGAAATCCGGAAGTTTCTGGAACAGAAGGCTCAAATGCACAAACGAGGTCCTGGTGACTCCACGTGTGCCTCAACAGGTCTTGACTTGGCCTGCGATACAAGTGGTCCAGAGGGTGTTGACAAGCTCAGTCTGGAAGTGCTGAAACAGGGTCCGAAGAAAGCCGCAAGGTCTGTGACACAGAACAAACTGCTGAAAAAAGACTGCAGCAGCAGCAAGTTGGTTTCAAAGGAAGAAAGGGTGACTGATTTGAGAATGAAAAATGACGGCGTTCTAAAGCCCTTAACCGACTGTGTCAAAAGCTCAAGCCCATCGGCGTCTCACCAGAGAGACGCCCGGCAGCTTGAGGCCCAGTCGGGGAGGAGGGAGCCGAGTGATGGAGACAAGAGCAGCTCACTGGACAGCGACGAGGACCTGGATACGGCAATAAAGGACCTGCTCAAGACAAAAAAGAAGATCAAGAAGAAAACGAGAGATCTGAAGATGAAGTCGAGAAAAGGCCTCAAAGAAATGGACCCCTTGGCATCAAAGAGGCTCCCAGCTGAAGTCATATCCAAGCCTGCTGCACTAAAGAGCGGGACTGCTAACACCAAGGGTAGGAATGAGAGCAAAGAGACATCCAGGTTGAGTAAAAGCACTCCGCAGCACAAACAACTGAGCAATAAGAGAAAAGACATCTTAGATCGAGCAAGTGAAACAGGCAGATCTAAAGGGAACAAAGTCCCAGACAGCCAGTCAGGTGGCAGCGATCAGATGATTGTCCATATCAAGGAAGACAGTAGCTCGGTGGACAGCGATGACAGCATTGAGCTGGAGATCAGGAAGTTCCTGGCTGAGAAGGCCAAGGTTTCCCCCCCAATGGGAACTGTGGGCGCAGACGAGATGGGGAAGTGTGACATCATTGCAGGCACCCATTCTCTCCTGGAGAAAGACGTTAAATTGGAAAATCAGCTGGCTGAAATTCCAAAAGGGGACCATACCCTGTTCCTCGAATCTCATTGTTCCCCGTGTGCCTCTGTGCAGAAGGATAGCCAGGACGGAGGCATCTCCCTTAATGTCTCCGCTGCCTCACCAGCCTACTCTAGCTCTGCCACCAACCTGCCCAGGAATCCGTGCCTCACCCCAGCCTTTACCCACAGATCCAGTCCTTTGGAGCCTGCGGACGGAGCCGGACCCGCTCAAACTCAGAAGCAAAGAAGGTTCAGTTTTAGTTCAGGCCTTATCAATTCCCAGAACATTCCATCCAAGGTGACGAGGTACGGAGCTGTCCCGGAACAGGGTGCTCCACCCAGCGCTGACTCTGACGTTTTGCATGAGAGCCAGGCAATCCCCCCTACTGCTGAAATGAGACGTGCAACCCAGAGCCCCAACCCATTCTGTTCAACCATACCCATGGGTGAGACTGCAGCAACAACCCTGTATCTGTACCCATGTGGCGATGGATTCACTCATCGGCGAAGAAACACCGACTCGGCCAGAGACGCGCCTGTCGCCGTCTGTCCATCTGCGAGGAGCAACCAACCTATCGTCCCTTTCCACTGCTCGCCAGAGATGCCTGTGTCTGCTGTCTCCCGCCCCCCTTTCTTTGGCTCCACCCCTACTTCCACCAGGCAGCCTGCGGGGAGGTCTTTCATGCAGAGCCTAGTACCAGGAGGTCACTGGGGTCAAGTCCCAATCCCGGGCCGGTCCCAGAACAGCATGGCGCACGTATCCAAAGACCAGACCGCGTTTGTTCCACTATCAGCTAGTAAGACCAACCACGTCCAGGTCAGGAGCAGAGAGGCAAGCAAAGGGAAGGACAGGAGCCCCCCAGTGTGGGGCGAGAGAGAGGTTGGATGGGAGAGTAAGAAGATAGTGACCCCACAAAAGATAGTGGGGGAAGGCGAGTGTGTAGACAAGACAGAATGCGAGTCAGACGAAAGCAGAAGCCCAGTGAAGAAGCAGGAGTTTTCCACTTTGTAAGTACATGTATTTCCTCTTGTTTGTGAAGCTGCATAGCATCGCAAACCCAAGTTTGATTTGAGATACCATTGAGTGTGCCCTTGTCGTAGAAATTTAAGTGTAGCCTATTTGGTTTGTAGGTACCAAGGGAATGTTGATACAGTATACATAATGCATAAAGCTTTCATTTTATATGTTTGTACATTTATACAGCTATTTAAATCTAAAACAATGTCAAGATGTCAAGACTTTACTTTGTGCAGTTATGCCCTGAGATTAGCCATTCCATATGGAAATCACTGAGACACCTGATAGCAATACAAACCATCAACCGACACAAGGTTTGCATGAATCATTAGAACAGGCAAATCCATGTATATCGGTGTGGTTGTACACTTTTCATTCATCTCTGAACTGAGATGAATTGTTATTGGCACAATAATGTCAATTAATTTACATGGGTAGAAAAAAAACATGTTGTATGAATTCTCAAGTCATCATGTGCGAACGACTACAGTTAACTTGGCATTACAATGAAATGTGTGGTATATTCATGTTTTAATTTAGCCAAGGAAATACTTTTATTGTGATTGTCCAGCTCCGACTCCACACTCATGTAGAAATAATCATCAACTGTGTTTAGCTGACGCACTCAAAGTTGAGCACCCATGTCCGTTCAAACAGTTAATTTTGCATTCAACTAGATGTCGAGTACAATACAATGTATGTTGTGTCAGTTATGTTCCCACCATCCTTATATATGTGGCTGAGCTTATGGTCATTTCAAATTCAGAGTTTACAAGTTGCCGCACTGCCCATCTCAATAGTTATGTCCCTCATTTGAATTCCGCAGTCCTCACAGCAAATCCTTACACCGCTCCTTGTAACTTCAAAATGCCAACTGGCATTTTAAGTTATTGCTTTTTATTTTGACTGGTATATGGTTGTAATTTTCCTTGGATTTCTTATGTGAAAAGAATGTTATTTATTTTTGTTTATGAAAAAAATGAGGAAAAAAGACACTTACTGAACATGCTGTGCATCGCCAGTTTTCATAAATATTTTGCAGAAATTGAAACTTTACCCCTCCAGTCCTACACCCACTTTACCTTTTCAGAGGAGTGAAACTTTGACTGTATCTTTACAGACTGTGTTATAAAAATGTGTAATAAAGAGTGAATTCCAAACATGTGTTCCCCTTTTATCGTGAAGCTCTACATGGGTCATTTATAACTTGGAGTAACAGGTTTATTAAGGTCAATTTTTAGTTTGTTGATCAAACCAACTCCTACCCCATCAGCATTCACCTAGAATTACATCCTCCATTTCCCCCCATATTGGACAGAGGAAAATAATAGAATGTGTAGAACAACCATTTAAAAAAAACAAACATGCATCCTACATGTCCTCTGTACAGTAATATGAAAGAAACGGAGGATGGAATGCTGGGGAAACGTGTAAGAGGCTGTGGTCTTACTACCTCCGCTGTTCTCCCCCTGCCCCAGGTCTCTGTCCAAAGCTATTGATCCTGGGGGCCTGCCCAGCCCGTACATCGCTCTAAACACAGAAGAGAGGAGCCAGGTGTTTCACAGGAGGTGCATGGCTCTAAAGGGACTGAAGGTACACCACTAGAGAACATGTGATAAAGGTTTATCTGGTTTGGATTTGATCAGAATCCACTCAGTCGTCAGGTCTACAATGTGTGTGTATCCAGTGTATATTGTGTAGAATATAAATGCTTTTGTTTTACTGTCCATCACATCTGATCTCAAGTATATTATCCAAATATCTCAGTAATTCAATGAATGTTTTTTTAGGATGTGGGGTCCTGTAACGTTGTTTTCATGAAGAGAACCAAGAAACCTGCAAAAAGACAGCTGCAATTTATCCCTTCAAGAGAAACTATTTTGCAGTAGATTAAAGGACAGGCTCTGATTTGATTCGTATTGTTGACGGCATTCATGGTTTGTGCAGTTTTGCCGTTTTATGTTTGATTAAATAATTCCAGTTAAGCTTTTTGTTTTTACGACCTTGGTTTGAGGAGTTCTGGCAACCTAGGCCTACACTTGTTATTCAGTTTCATGGGGCAAAACCCTAAAGTTTTTACGCATAGTCAAGGAGTATTGTTTGAAATTTGCATACCGTCCTTAAATAAAGAAACAAAAAACCGGAATTTTAAACTGAATTCAAATCTGTACGGGGAGAGGAAACAAGGAACTACGAACCTTGCACGGAAACTAAAAAAAATAGCTGCGGTCCTCCATTTCTCGATTTTATCTTGGGAGTTGTAGTCCAGATTATAACATTCACATAGTAAAGCAATGGGCAAGGACTGTCATAAGGACTTCAACTCCCCTTGCAACTCATTGACCTTCAGTGGGAGGGGACAGAGTCAGGGACTCAGCAAGCATGGCAGCCGGGACCTTTGCTAAAGGTATTTCATACTCAAATTTGACTCTAAGTCGAATCTACGCAAGTTTTTGTTGTTATTTTGAAAAGCACAACCTACTAGGCACGTATGTAATGGCCAGTTGTACAAATACTGCAGTAGTTCGGTTGCTACTAATGGCATAGCTAACTAGCTTAGCTTGCTTTTAGTAGCCTCAATACAGTTACGTAGCCATCGCTTTTTCTGAAATGTGACGATTTAAAATATTAATTTCATGTGTTTGTCTGAATTGCAGGGATGTACGGGCTCCGCAGCCCACGGTTATTGGCAGCAGTACGTTCTTCCAATGGACAGTTTTACGCGACAGCTGCGGCTGTCAAATCAACTCCCGTACAAACAGACAACATTGGTTGGTCCGCCGGTCAATAATTAATCTGCAATAAGATTGTTTAAATTATAACAAAATTCTAGACGTGGCCTCAGTTGCAAGTTTTATCTTTTGGACAGCTGTCATACCGTTTTGTAAACTAACATGTATTTGTGGCTACACAGAAAAACACCTCAACCATACTTTGGAATCCCCTGACTATTTCCGCCTGTCCGAACTGTTCTCTTTAAAAGATCTATTTGATGCCAGAGTGCATCTTGGCCACAAAAAAGGCTGCAGACACAGGTATGGTATTCATGTCCTCCTCAGCACGTCTGAATCAATGTGTCATTTGGCGGGTCAGCCTTCGCTGTTCAGTGTATCTCAGCTGCTTTGACTGATGTCTGTACTCATCTCAACTTTCTGAACGATCGTGTCTCTCTGTCCTTTTACCTACCTCCTTAGACTCATGGAGCCTTACCTGTTCGGCTCACGCCTGGACCAGGACATTATCGACCTGGATAAGACAGTGGAGCACCTTCAGGCGGCTCTGAACGTCACTGCCCACATAGCCTACCGCGGCGGCATCATTCTCTTTGTCACCCGGCGCCGGCAGTTTGGCCACCTGGTGGAGAGCACGGCGCGAGACTGCGGGGAGTACGCCCACACGCGCTACTGGCAGGGAGGCCTCCTCACCAATGCCCCCATCCAGTACGGGCCTGGGGTCCGCCTGCCAGACCTGGTCATCTTCCTCTCCACCCTCAACAACGTCTTCCAGCAGCACGTGGCCATCCGCGATGCGGCCAAGATGAACATTCCCACGGTGGGGGTGGTGGACTCCAACTGCAACCCCTGTCTGGTGACCTATCCGGTGCCTGGGAACGACGACACGCCGGCCGCTGTTGAACTCTACTGCCGCCTGTTCAAGATGACTATCAACAGAGCCAAGGACAGGAGGAGGCAGATGGAGCTGCTGCAGGGTCTGTCTGCTGCACCTCCGACAACTGAGTCGTGAACAGAAGAGGGGAAGAGAAAAAGGACATTATTATTATTATTATTATCATCATTATTATTGAATTATTATGGCAAATTCCTCTCTTTTGGGTTGAAAGATGCTCCTATGCTGCTTTTGTCCAAGGTTTGTCACCGCCTCCTGTTGTCTCTAGAGACATCAATGGTGAAGAAGGAGATCTGAGAGACAATATAGACACAGAACTGTTACGACCTTCAGCAACAATCTTTGTGTAATTGCACAGGTAGCTTGAGATGTCTCATTTTACATTATGTCCCCATCTCTGTTGTTTCGATCATTCATAATTATACCTTTTACGCCTTGTTCAATGCAGAGTATTATTTTCTTTGTCAGTGGATTCACCAATGTCAAGTAAAATTTGCTAACAGTTATGGCCTTGTCAAATAATTTTCTAAACTATTTGCCACACCTTGGTCAAAAAATATGCCATTTAAAATGTCAATTTAAAGCGTGAAGATGACCAATGGCATGAGAGGGAATGACAAGAATTAGTTACACTCAGAGGTTAAACAAACATGGCTCTGACGTGACGCTGTATTCTCCACTGTGCTTATTGAGTGTACTTGAAAGGCTCAACTTTTATCCAAATGAATCTGATTGGCTGGTAGATGGCATTTGGCTATATGTAACTCTAGGCCTCAAATAGGCAGAAAACTTACCTCCGTATGCCTGCGTCTTGTCCATGAATTATATAATGTTTCTCGGATCTATGATCATTGATTGTCATGTTCGACTTTATACAGTTTTTATGAAGAAAAAAAGCATTATCACACATAGCAGGACAGGTTTTATTGATTAGGTCTGGGACATGCGGGATGTGAAGCACCTCAATCAGCTATGAATGGTGCGAGGCTCTTTGAACTGGATGTGCATTTCTCATTGCCAGTCACTAAGCCTCTCACCTCCCTTCCTTTCTCACAAAGCTTTCTTCTTTCACATGTGAAGCAGACATGGTACGTTCATGGCCTAGGCAATATTTAGGCTATGGTGCTATTGCTCCTTCTCCCTCCCATCTGTCTCTGCTTGTGTCTCTTCTTCTCCTCGCTTTCTCTTCCTCGCTCTCTTTCTACTCCCTCTCTTGGGGTTATTCAGTGATGCCTTATGAAGATGAAATACCCTGAAAGGGGGGTTTCCAAGACCGCACCCACCTCTCATTGTCTCTCTGTTACTCCTCAAATCACTCTTCTCCACCATTCAATCTCTCCATCATAGGGAAGATGAGATGTTGAGTTGATGGTGGGGGAGATGGTGAAAAAACAGAATACTAATGCAGTAGGCTTCAAAAATTGTAGTGTGAGAGAGAAGGGAGAAGGCTAGTGTGATTGATTGTAGTTGATGTCTTTTCAGGCACTTACTGGGTCTACCCAAACCTTGGCTGCTCAAATGTGTGCTAAGATTATACTCTCTACAAAGCCATGCTGATTAATTAGATAAACTAAGGCTAGCATATGATCACTGATATTAAAGTCTTCCATCATCTCTCGAATCTAGTGTGGCATTCAGAAATAAAAGTCTCAATAAATAAATAGGAAACATAACTTAGACAAAAATATTTTCAGCCAATTATAGGATGCTGTATTTAAATATGATTAATTTATTCATTATTTTCAGGGTTTGTTGCATAGCGTTATTTATCTATTTATATCTCCTCTGATGTATTTTCCTTCTCATTCATTTAATTTGGACTAAAATGGTTCCATAGTTTTGGAGACTTATTTTTTTTATGAATATAACATATATTGTTATATGGAGGGTGGGATCCCTCACTGAATTGCTCCTCCCAAGGTTTCTTCCTTTTCTTCTCCATTAGTGAGTTTTTCCTTGTCTTCCTTGAAGGTTTAGGTTGGTTACGGGGCAGTTGTATGGGCATATGTGAATCCCTCTGTGACATTACTTATAAAAAGGGCAATACAATAAACTTAGATTTGATTTGATATAGCTCTGGGTTGCACTTGCGTACAAAATTTTAAAAAATTCTATAGCTGCAGTGTGGCATTTGTCCACTAGGTAGAACCAAGACTTAAACAAGACATTGGGTGTCGTCACAATGAACAATTTCTTCATGGTATAAAACGTGGTGCTGATCAGGGACAGAATAGTTCAATGTAAAGGAGCACTAGCCGTTTGATACAGTCATCCCCCTGACAATCTCAGGCAGTACCAACCAATTTCTTGCAATGACGTGCCTGTTTGTCAGCTGCCAACACAGACCTTTAGTTAGAGCATGGCCCAAGCTAGTGTAAATACACGTGTTCATTTGCCAGAAGCAAACTAATAATTTGCTTATGTACAACATGTAGAATGATTTGCATTGCAGATTTTGTGCAGATTTTGACCGTGATAACAGTGTGCCACAGAAGATGTCTAATAGACTATGTCACGACTCCATAATTGGGGCATGCAATACATCCAACTATGACACTCAAAGATTGTGAAATAAAAGATGCACGGTGCAAGAACAAGACATCACAGTGTAGACAAACCTTTATATTGTCACCCTTTACACTCTTGTGGGAATAAAATAATATGTGCACGTATTATAGCAGCCTTTCACAACCTAGTTCTTGAGGGTTAATCGTTGTCTAGGACACATGCATAAAATATTATGATATCATAAACTATTTTCAATTCATATCATTACGTGTTACGTTATCTTGTGTTGTCAGTTGTTGATGTTTGATTAAAATAAACGTGCATTGGGCTAAATAAAGATGCTGAGCAAATAAAGATGTAGAACAAACTAGTTGTTTCAAATTACATTCAATTACAACAGTTGAAGGGTATCTTAGGGCATTTGCATGTTTCCGGTTAAACTGCTTTGATTTTAAAAGCGTTGAAAGAGATGCTGCGTTTATTTTTTGCGGGATTATCACATTTTATTTCTAAATAAATGCACTGACTAATAAAGTAAATTGTTTGGGGCACATACCACAGTAAAAAGGGTCTAACGACGTCCCTGAGTGAGAGTGTGTATTAAACTGTGCATTGGACAACTGGTGCTGGGAGCTAGTTGGGCAACTTACTGGGAGCGTCGTTAAAATTGTCCCTCAATATTTGCCGTAGGTCTGGCTATAAATACTCTAAACACCGCTTCTTCTGTCCTTCATTTCATTTGTAAAGGTGAGTACAACACGGTGTCTGTCTTTGTCCCGCAAAAAAGACTAAATTGTGATTAATGGTTTGGTTGTAATCAAAGTCAACATTTGAAATCGAAGTTTACATTTATCATTTGCAGGCCTTATGCATGTTTTGTAGCCAATTAATATTTTATATAATAACAAAGTACGCGTTCTAGTAGTGCTTTGGCCATGTAAGTAGACTAGTGTTAAGTGACGACATTGCCCATTAGTGTTATATACTATTATTAGTGTATTTAGCCACATTACCACTCAATTGTGGCAAGTTTGTATCCACGTGGGTAGCATGGATAATTAAGCTTTGAGCCTACCGGAGATTTATTGACTGGATACATTTTTACATTTCCCCATCTGTTATTTTGTGGTCATTTTGTTTTTAGCAAAAACAGGTCAATGTTGTTGGATAATGACTGCCACCATAGGCGTTGCTGCGGTTTTTTGTAAAGTTGTCTGTCATTAGATGGCGGAGATGGATGTAATTCGTCGCTTAAATTAATTCGTTCATTCTCAGACTTGTTGCTACTTTGTATCATTCGCGGTTCTTCTAACGTTTTAAGGAAATATTGCGTGTTTATCATTTACTTCCGTTCGTTACATCCCAGGTGTATCCCGGCTTAACTGGAGACTTCCAGACGCCACCTACTTGTTACCCAACTTGATGCTCCTTATTTAAAGTAAGCCCAATGTTGGAATTGAGAATCTCCACAGGCGTGAAGTGCTAGTTGGTCTCTTGCCCCATGAGACGTAACTCTGGCACTGATGCCACTGTTGTGCCAATAGAGGGCAAACAAAAACTGACTCACGATGGCTCGATTGTCCTATTCAGTGGGCATCGGGTATGGAACGGAGCCAGATAACCCTTTTTTAAGGGAAAAAATGGTAGTAACTTGCATGTGACTGTCGCCTTGTTTATCATCTACTGATGCATCTTGGATCACATGGTGCATTAACCTTAAACTGACTTGGGTTTTTAAGGCATGGGTCCTGGCTGAGCGGATAACCAGCAGTCAGCCACCTGGCCTTGGAGCTAATGATTCATGGTAGGTTTTTAATGCGGTTTGTTGAATTACCCCAGTGATAACTACATGAAGCCATTTCTCATGTCTATCTGCCTCTTGAGGCGTTGCAGTCAGACTGTCACGTGTCAAGCCTGTGTCACAAGGGGCAAAGATGAACAGGGCCATGTCTACGCCGAGGACTTAAAAACAGTGGGTTCTTGGAGTGATTGATGGCCCCGACAACTGGTCAAGTGACTAGACATGTTTTCTGTATAGGTTGTAACTAGTATGCCTCTAAACTGATAGTAATCCTCTTTCTCCTGGTCTTTACAGGAGGGATGTTCAGCGCAACTTGGTAGGTATGAGTTCTTTTCAGACAACGCAAGTTACTGTCCCTGTCCGTTTTCTGCACTAGGTGTTCAATTGTGGTTTAATTGCTTTAAGGGCTTATGATTTTGAGTTGTGTATGAACCTGAAAATAAAGTTACACTTGTGCATTTGTTTCATTTCACTTTTTGCATTTCAAATGCTTATTGAGCAATTCTCGGATGACAAAGGCTATGAGCACCGGGCGGTATGTTGCCGATATATACATTTACTGGCATAAAATCCCAGAGGCAAGGGAAATGTTGCTCCAACAAGTGGAGGGGTCTATTGACAGCCTGCGTAAGAAACTAGAATTCCTACTGTTTGAAGTCTTTATTGAGAAGTCATTGTTTCTGGGCTTTCCATTTAAGATTACATGGGATTTGTATACACGAGTCCCTTCAAAATGCACTTCCCTGAACTGTTTCCAGAGTATCCACAACCAGTCGACAGCTTCAAACACGCAGGCCCTGAGAACAACTTATGTTAGAAGATTCTTATGATGCAACAGAACTGAATGCTATTGGATCCAGTCTTGCATTTAGTCTCAATTTCAGTGTTTGCTGCCAAATATCTTTTTACAAAGCTGCATCCCTTACTCCTTTTAACATGGCTAAGTGAGACCAGCATTTCTTCAAACCGGGCTGAACACAGTCTTGCAAACGTTGCAACATGGCACCGTCTTCAATGATCTTTCCTCGGACAAGCCATTAATCTGGTGTCTGGCTAGGTAACAGCCGGAGAGTGTAGTACTATGATAGGATTGTCTTTAAAAAGGTGCAATTTCTCTCAATCTAAACTTGAGGTTGCCTCTACCATTACTACACTAAAACATGGTCCTCCTCAGTCCTCAACCCCCAAAGTGGGGCATGGACCTCAGGAGTACTGGGTATTTGAAATCTTCTTCCACAGTAGGGTCTTGAGGTTGTTGAGGACCAGCGAGTGGTGGACCTCCATCTGGCTGGCCAGCCCGCTGAGCGTCACGCAGGTGCGCAGCTGCTTCTCTAAGTCGCCACGCAGGTCCGCCGGTGCTCCGAACAGCAGGAAGTCCTGGAGCAGCACGCACACCTTGGCCAGGTTGGGCTGCACCACCTCCGTGTTACACTGCTTGACCAGGCGGTCGCAGGTCGCCGTGCAGTCCCTCCCGTAAGTGCAGTCGGCGTTGGTCTCGCAACGCCGCCCCCTCAGGAAGCTGCGCACGGCCGCTTCGGAAGCCACGCTCCTCAGGTCGGCCATCTTGCAGTCGTACTTGGCGTTGTAGCCCACGTGGCGGGGGCTGGCGTCGCACATCAGGAAGCTGCCGTAGGAGCCGTGGAAGACCTCCTCTACAAACTCTAGCAGGCCGATAGTGATGCGGGCTCTCCGGGGCCAGGCAGGGGCCAGCCAGCGGTTCACACTTGAGCTGAGGGCGTCGGGGACTAGAGCCTGCAGGTAGCTGGGGACCTCCAGCTCGTACAGGGAGCTCTGGCCCACGCGCTCCGTCACGTACAGGTCCCCGCAGAAGCCCAGCAGCTTGGGTGTGTGCTCCTTCTCCTGCAGCGCCACCATGAGGAGAAACTCGTTGATCTGCAGAAGCGCCCAGACAGACTTGGCCTCTGCAAGAGACACCTTCCCGTCCTGGTTGACGTCCGCTAGGGCGATGACACGGCCCACGAGGGTGCCCAGTGATGGCTGCTCCCCCAAGTTAGACTGGATGAGGAGGGGATCAGAGAGAAGAAGTGGGAGAAAGGGAGAGGAATATATTTTAAATAAGGCAATGGCAAACTTGCAATTTAGTTCATAAATAGCCTGCCTTCGCTGAATCTGAACACAGTTAAACTTCAGGGCTCGTTGACAGTTCTATCATATTGAAATACTACTCTAGTTTACCTCGCAAAACATTTTCCGACCGGTATTTCCCAAAATATAGCATGTGTACAAATCCAAATGTTCTGCAAATAACAGGTGAACTTGGCCTCCCTGATGTAAATGAGTAACAACAACCTATTGTTGTGATTAACATTTTGAATCGTTATGTTTTCATGTGCTTACCCTTGACCACTGTTTAGTATATGTACCAAAAAGAATCCACACAATGGAATGGGGATAGGGTGTCGGATGGTTATTTGATCAAACTTCATTATTTCCTGTTAAACTGCAGTAAATACTCAATTCTGATTGGCTGCAGGGTGTCCATGATTTCATGATAAAGGACACCTAAGTCAAAACGTTTTCAATGAAGATCATTGCTTTGAACTTGGCATAATCCATGTCTGGGGAAACCAGGCCTTTATGTTTAATGTTGTCATAGAGACCAAACATCCCACACTGTCAAAAACAAAATGACACTTCTTGACTCCATTGACCAATCTAAATGACAGTCATCTCACCCTATTCTGCCCTGTCTAGGCTTTTGGATTTCAACATAGGACAGTGTGGAATCTGCAATGGAGCCACTGTGAAACCTCTATTAGACGCTTGGCAACGAGCCCGTCCAATCTGACTTTCGCTCTGGATGGCATTCACAGCCACTAAGCTGACAGTGGCCTCGGGGTGAATTCCTTGTCCTTCTGGTCTATATTTAGTAAGAAGCTTCTGTCCCTAGCTTCCTGTTCTCTCTCTCTTTCTCTTTCACTCCTGCCCCCACCATCCACCCCCTCCACAGCTCGTACCAAGCACTGACGCCCCTCTGTCTCCTTTCTGTCTCGGTTTGAACTAACTAAATGGCCTCAGCGATTCCAAAAGGAATGGAATGCGTCTTAAAATTCGAAAGGATCTACAGCATCCTTGCGGTCTCTCCCTAGTTGAGGGGTATGGGGGAGACGGGGGGTGGCGGGAGGACAGACGACAAACGACAAAGGGGGACCTTGAGGAAGCCGTGCAGCATCTCTCGGAACTCGTCCATGGAGGTCCCGCGGGAGGGCTTGTCGAACAGGCTCATCTCCTGACGGAGCACCGATTCTGGTCCACCATCGCTCTTCAGGGGCTCCTCGATCCCACACTTGATCACCACAGGCTTCTCCTTCCACAGCCCACTGTATACCTGCAACCAAAACACACATGTTAACAATTTCAGGAAATGTGTGTATTATTGTGTATTTTGGTCTACGTAGTCCACCATGCACCTGTAAAACCCCATATTACACACAAATGAAATTTGTTTGCTACTGATGAAATTGCTTTGGCATTATTTCTATGCACGTGTCACCTGGTGAGTGGAGGAGCTGGACATGCAGCGCTGCAGCGTCAAGGTCCGGTGGTCACACAGTGCCTTGCAGGATGACCCTGAGATGATGCCTCTCCTGTAGTGGTCGCACTGCGAGGGGAAACAGGAAATGAAATTCGTCAACAGGAAATGACATGGGCTCCTCAGGATCCTCTGTCCATAAACCCGAAGGCATGCCAATCCTATGTGTTGCTCTTCGCAACCTGAACTTTTAAAATGATGATTCACAGCTTGAAGATGGGTTATGTTTGCAGACTTGAAATTATTCAACCCTCCAGTAAATAACACAATAAATTGGGTCATGCTGAGCTACGTCCCTTACAAAGTAACTAGACTCCGGCCAACCAAGGCTATGCTGAGAAGAAGCAGTGGGTGTGCTGGCATAGTGTGAGTAAACGCGTGGCGCATGGGCGTCCAAGCTGCGTGACGGGCAGCTACAATGAGTACAGACTGCGTTTCTCTACACTCATAATAAACTACTATGTAGAAAAAAGTGTTTCTTGGTCTGTATGTGTGCAGGAGTGAGGTTGGTTTCCGACTGTAAAGAAGGCCCCTGACTGTTCCTGCTTCTAGTCTTAGCTTCCTCTATTTGGTTAGTGTGCCTGGCTTTACTTTTCCATATGGTTAACCTCAGTGTATCTTTTGTGAGCATGCAAACCAACCAACTTACCAACCTAGTATTCCCCTGTCTCCTCCCAAACACAGAGCATGCCATCTTAAAACATGAAACCACATTCCGTAACCGTCGTGCTCTCTTCAGTGGTCAGAATGACCCAAAACTATGTTAAATGCACACCCACGCACACCCACAATGAGACATTTAGATTGTATGTGCTTGATTGAACTCAGACAAAACTAAATCTTTTGCCCAACAGGGTAAAAAAATATATTAACCTGCTTTTTTCAGGGTTACAGGTGGGGCCCTTTTGACCGTTAGGACAGGGTGAGTTGCGAATTACGAAGACAGCACGAGGGTTTGTATTTAAGCCTGTCGGAACTTCCACTATCAGACGCCGCGGCTAAACACCAGCTGCGCGACCATTTCCGGAGAATGAGGATCTGAGAAAAACATGACAAAGGGAGGACCCTCCCATGTGTGACACTAATCTGAGAATCTATGGCACCGCCAGACGCTTTTAACTCGTCTGTCTTCTGTAGAATGAGCAATGAGACGCACACAGCGGACGCACGGTGCAGTTACACGCTGGAGAGAGTGCACGTGACGAATGAGGTGTCCGCAAGTATACACTCCATCGTAACACTGTCCTTGTAGTGAAGGCAACACCGGAGCCTTTCTATGATAGCACCCACTGTTGCTGCATATAACCCTAATCCCAGACTTCGTATTGACGGAATTGCATTCAATTTCTGGTTTCCGAGAATCCTGTAAACCCCACCAACACAGCAGCCAGAGTAGATCGTTATATTATTGATTCTTTGTCAGGCGTTAATTACTGTAATCAGCTACTCTGGTAATTACCCTGGGTTCTATTATGAGATACAGTCACCCAGCTCTCAACAGCCACCAGCACAGAACACAGATTCACACCTCGCCCACAACCTTTCCATCTGAGGTTCTTATTGACTCTCAGCCCTTGTGTGTACGTACACGCCTTTAGTCTACTTACTGAATTTTCAAGTATCCTTTTATTCTTCTGGCTTTTAGTTGTTTCTTCGTCTCTCCTCTCTCTCTACCCTGACCTGCTCGTCCCCTACCCATACCTATGGCTGCACTCTCATTCACCTGGCTCATTGTGGAAATCGAAGAATTGACTTGACCGCTCGACTGCAGCCACAGCTTGCTGTCTTCAGTAGCATGGCCAATGATAAGCACGCAGGGGTGGTAGCACGCACAGCTGAGAAGCGCTGGAGAATGGGCATGTGACGAATGAAGTGTATGTAAAAACAACGTCAGTCTGGTACAGCGTGTGTTGACACTCAAGGCGTTTGTTGGAGTTACTAGGCCAAGCAGTAGGCGCCCGTACATGACAGTTACATGTGAGAAAGGAGAATACTTACAATGACCATGTGGCAGACATGCCCTCTGCAGAGCTCAGAGTAGGAGGAATACTGCATGTAGACCACCCAGCTTGCCACCAAGATGCCCAGCCATGCTAGCAGAAGGTACTTTACCTTGACGGCTGGGAGGCGACCCTACAAAGGACAGAGAGAGGGGAGGGGGGTGAACATTAGTGCAGTGCATAGTCTTGAATATATTAGGTCGATTTATCCATTGCCCCAAATATCTATAATACATTCTCTGTGAGTTTAGCATTTTTGCATACCTGAAGTCCTTTCGACAGCGGACAGAAAAGCATTAAATGCACGAGTCTCCTTAAGGCTCTGGGCATCATGAGCGGATCCGGCGTTAGGACGCGGTCGGGCTAGATTGGCAAATTAGCGAACCGTATTCCCATTGAATAGCATCCCTTGGACAATCCATAGTGTGAGCACAAACAAACGGTGTAACCTCATCCTTTCATTCAGTGAACCGAACACGTCTCAGGCAATCTCTATAATGGCATACGTTATGGTGTGGCCTTCACATCTTGAAAATGTAACCTGTGTGAAAATTCGAGCGCATTTTACGCGACGTCAAGATGAATAAGGCCAACAACACATCAGTCCGGCTGAACAGACAGGGCGAATGTTTCACAATCGAATTTCCCAGTTCGCCATTCGGTAAGCACAGCAATAAGTCGTACAGTGTCCTTTAGAGTAAAAAGAAATACAGTTAAATTGTATACTTGCACCGATATCGTCCAGATTGTCCAGAAAATACGGAGCAGGTAGGTTAGCCATATAGGCTAAATTACAGCGCGGTTCGTTTGTGACTTCTAAGTCAATTTGTTAACATTTTAACATTTTTTAAACATAAAATATTTTCCCAACCCGTAAAGCCTTGTGGAATAAATGATGCCCGTTAACTCCTGAGTGAATTTTCGATACAGAAAAACCTCGAGTATCTTCCTTTCAGTGATTCGTCAGAACGGTTCTTTAAAGGGGAAGCAGGTCTCATCCGTATGCGTTAGACCAACACAAACGAGAAATTATTGTCCCGTCCCTATTTTTGAATATTCATATAAAATGTGTTTGTCGTCTTCTACATGGCCCAGTTTGATTATGCGGTTCTTCTTCAATCATATAAGTGTAATAATGTGCACCACATGGACAGTATGGAGGCTATTTCTCTAGATGAACAAATAAGCATAATCCATAATCAATAAATAACAGCAACGTATTTTAACAGAAAAATAACATGGACAGTGTTTATATTGTATATTTTATATTGACTGTACAATAAAAAATTGTCTTCTCCACTTCTAAAATACTGGTGTGTAACAGACCATTTAACATATAAACGTTTCCTCACACCCTTAACAAATAAAATGCATCCATAATGAGTCGACCTACATGCCCCAACTACAGCCTATCTGGTTTTATTTTACAACGCTTTTTTGTTTTAGATAATCCTCGGTGGTTCCATACATTTCAATAGGCTACATGCTATTGTTATTAATAATCAGGATGAAGAAGCCAGTGGAAATTTTACAATTTTGGACAGAAATAAGTCATCCACAACAATCTGACTTAATGGGGTTCTCTAAGGATGGTGCCTCCTTGCTGTCAGACCCATGAACAGGTTTGCCCATCTTCATTTCAGTGACTGTTTCTCAAACTGTTCACTTGTATCTGGAACCAATTTCAGATTTAACAAATCTAAACTCTCAAGCAGTAAAACAACTGATGGTTTTTGGTAGGTGGGTGATTGTCCTGTTGCCACTGGCTCACTGTTTATAAACTGTAGGATTGAAGTAATATCCTGTCTCATTTAGCAGAGTGCATACAGTAAATTAATCTTTACTTTTTTCTGAGAGATAATAAATATAACATCTAATATTTTTTCTCTGTTTATTTAATACTGTCATACTTGCAGTACATACTTAATTTCACACATTTTCAAATTGATTCACAAGTGCAGCAATTCTACTACAAGTGCCTCTTGTTCTGATTTGTAGTGTGGGTATGTGTGTGTGGTGTGTGTGTGTGTGTGTGTAGGCTGTAGCCCATAGATGGTGCTAGTGAGTAGAAATGTGATGGTAGAGTAAGTAGTAAGTAGAGGAATTTTACAGCCCCATCCTTCTGTCAAATTATAATTAGCCAAATTATTAAAACAAAATCAAACTAAAATATAGTTACATATAGGCCTATGTGTGTGTTCTAAGTAATTCTACATAATATGAGGACTATAGTGCCAATTGCAACTGATTTAGATTAGCATCAATGGATTAATGTCTTGGTCACTGAGCACATACACGGTTAACGAAGATCGGTTGGCTCTGCTGTCAAATTCTTGGATTATCACATCTAATCCCATTAACTATGTCTATAATCTGTAGGCTGCATGCTGCCAATGCGATTCCTTGGTTTCTTTTGGTTTTGAAAATGAACAAGCAAACAACTGGAACACTATATTTTGATTGCAATAATAGTTGTGTAGTTCTAGACTAATGAAAGAAACAGACAAAATAATCATATTTTAAATATCTAAAATTGATATTTTCCCGAGGTTAATTGTTTATTTGTTTAACATGCACATCAGGCGGGCTTCATTTGAGATTTCATCGCATGAACTACGAAATATAGTGCTAACCACCGGAAACAGAAATGTACAGCATAATATATAGAGTTCCTCGACTCCGCCTCACGAGGCTGCCTTTCACTACCATCACATGGAAAGTGTTGCCTAGTTAGTGTTATGTTCAGCGTCCACGTTTGGAAGAAGCACGCTATTTTAGCTTGAGAACAAGTTGTACGCCACTGAAGTTGACCCCAGCCTTTGACGTTGGAGGCTGGAATGCCAGTCGGGGCCATAGTGCCTCTGTTTACGCTCGTGTTTGCATAGCTTGGAGCTAGTTAGTTAGCCAGTCATCATCGAACCGTGCGGTTTGCCGGCAGTTTCTGGAGGAATCTCAGTTCGAGGGATCAGCATGGATGTGCTGTGGATGATACCGCTTCTGCTGGTCCCGCTACTGTTATGGACCAGTAGCACATTTGTATTTTATTTCAAAAAGTGTTTCTACGTGGCCTGGATGATGTGTTTGGCTCTGATTGGAATTCCACTCAGCATTCTCAAAAGCGGCGGGAGAGACATTGAGAATATGAGGTGAGCTGTCTGTATAAGGATCTCGAGCAGTACCTTGTATTTCCAAAGCATGACAGATAGCTAGGAATATTGGGGGTGTTGGATTCGCTGCACCTGGTAGGCCAGTTGACTTTTTGTAGGCTTTAGCCTGAGTATTGTAAACATCGGAGACATCTGCATAAAATGTTGAAATCAGGTCGTCTTTAACTTTACAAGTATTTATCTTCATGTTGGTAATTGATGTCTTATTTAGACTTGTCACCTTTAAACAGCCGACCCACCCCACAAGCGGGTCTCGAGAACATCGAGTTGTAGCTCAATGTAGCGCGGCGTGTCTGCGCTTATGAAAACAGTGTGATGGATGTAGCTTTGTAGCTAGTTAGCTGAATGACTGTTTGGTAATTGCTAAACAGCAGAACACAGTGATGACTGAAGCATTAGATTTGTATCCAAGGTACTTGTATAACGTCATGTTGACATCCCGTGTTTATTACACTATACACTGAAAGCATTTTGGTTAGCTGTAACGTTTGCTAGCTAACTAGCCAGTCAGTAAGGCTCAGTGCATTGCCAGATGTTTTAGCTAGCTAACATTACCTCACTTTCCATGCAGATAGCCTCGAGGCCCTTGTTTTTTTCTTCTAACATTGCTAATGTAAAATAGTTTGTGAACATTGATTACTGTTGTAAAAAGCAGGTACGTGTGCAAACGATAAACACATTTGTAATTCTACATAGCTCTTTTGCACAACAAGTGACATCTATCTTGGACCCTGATTTGTATCACACCACAGTAATCTAGCTAAATCACATTAGAGCAAGTCTTAACTAGAAGAAAGTAACGTCGGTTGTAATAATGAGCACCAGTATTAGTATCGCAGTCTACACCACGTACAGTTGAAGAAAATGATACACATTTCCCCCTGGCAGTTAACTTCACACCAGTTTTCTTAGCATAGTAATGGAGAGTGTTGCTGTGGTCAGTGACGTCCCAAGTGATTTTATCCGGGTTTCAAATGAGGAGGCCGTATTGGATGTCCGTCTCAGGCTGTGTTACTGAATGGTTATTGAGATGTCTGCCTGTCATGGTATTCTTTACCTAGAAAGGTAATGCCTAGTGCCCTGGGAAACTGTGGGCCAAGTCCATAGTTTTAATAGGGTGATCTAGCTCAAACAAAGCTGTTTTTAGTAGTTCATATCATTTGGACCTGTGTTGGTGCTATCTTGCACGCTATACCGCCCTCTTGTTAAACCAATGGCTTTTAAGAGCTGAACCTATTCAGTGTGCCCAACAGCTCTTGTGCTGTGTACGTGGGTGGAATAGAGTGGTAGAAAAACACAGGCGGTCATTGATGTGGACGGAGCCACAGAGACGGCCAGACTGATTTGGTAAGGGCAGCACAGTCCTTCAGTCATCAGCCTCTTCCATGACCGTACAAGAGAGGGCTTGACTCTGGTCTCACCCACCTTAGCCTAACATCCGATAGTTCTAAAAGTCAGTCTATCGTCTCTTAGGTACATTTCTGTTGACAAAGGCGTAGAATGTGTCAACGTCAATTGGCCTCAAGTTGAGTCCATCCACATGAATGATCATTGCAAGTTTTACAAAGGTCACCGTGAAGTGGCACAGTAAAGTCCAGTTGGCTAGCAGTTTGTTTGTCCTTGCCACTGCCACGGCCCATGGTGACCCAAGAAGGGTGGATGAAGAGAAGAGTTTGGGTTATACTGGGGGACAAAGGTCTACACGAATAAGATGAGAAATGCTTCATTTCAGTGAAAGCCATTTTATTTGTGTTTGTTAAACACAAATGAATGGCTTGGGTCTAATCATGTTTCCTAGGTACAGTTAGGACTGTGCGAAGTTAGTTACGTGAAGCCTTGACAGAGATAGTGACAAGGTTATCGACCTAAAGTCTGTGTGCAATTGATTCTCAGCTGCAATCGGCTCGCCAACTAAGGTCTTGCATAATGGCAAAAGCCTTTTGCACAAGACTTAGCGCTTTATCTTCACGATGCGGCTCTGAAAGCCCTACTTCGCACATAGTGTTTTTCCTGTTCAAAGGTTATCAGATATCACGCCACTCCACTGAACTACCACGATACACACACACACACCTCAGAGACGGAATGTTTTGATCAGAGTCACAAGGCATACACTTTGAGCAAGCAAGTCCAGGACTGGCCTGCCACACCCATGTAGGTCAGTGTGCCGTGGAAAGCCCAGCCCAACAAAGTGAGCATTGTTCCAGCATGGGGGCCTAAAGCAGCTGCTACATTCTCTCTCCTAATAGAAAAATGGATAATTACTTTCATGGGGCCAGCGTTGCCAAAGCCAGCCCAGCCTTTTGACATCAGTAAACCGCGAGAGCGCTTACGTCTACGCACATAGAGGATTGTATTTAAGGGTTAGGGTGATTTAGGTCCAGAAATGAGTCCCGGACTAGCATACACGCAGCTGTACTAGCCAGTATGAAGACATAGGCTGTAACGCATGCCAGCAGTACTAGCCGGTATGAAGACATGAGCTATTGTGTCATCCCACCGTGCTAGCTTGTATGAAGACGCAGAGTGGTAATGCACGTCTATTTCACTGCCCTGCATGCAGACAGAAGGCTTTTTACACAGAACCTAGCCTGGATGTATGTGTATGGAGGACTACACACGTGCAGCGATAACATCTGAATCCTTCCAGGGTGTGCAGATAACATGCTTTGTTTCGGTGTCATTTTAAACGCAAGCCCGTTGATGGGGACCATCTCCCCTGGTTTATCAGCCCCCCTGTGGCTGACTCGAGCAGAAAGCTGCAAGAGCCATCATCTTCCTGTTATCGCAGGAAATGACGTGTGATGCCAGAAGGAGCCCCAAATACCTCGAGGCAGCATTGACAGACAGACGGTTTCATTGCGATTTTTCAAAGCTCATCGAAGCATCTCACTCAAATTATGTGGCAAATTATGTGCCACCTCAGAAACAAACATGGCTAATGAGCCCTATGTAGTTATATTACCTACTTAAGCAACTGCAACAGAAAAGGCCTGACCGGTAACATAATGATATTGACAGTATACATTGAACTTATACAATCTACTGTCATCAGTGTGCAGTCCATAATTATTTCGTAAACCTGTTCTGGTCGGTTTACCCGTTTCCTGTCTAGGGTGATCCGCTTCCTGGTTCGTCATGTGAAGTACTTCCTGGGTCTGAGGTTTGAAGTGAGCGGCTTGGAGCACCTGCAGACAGCGGGGCCATATGTTATCATCTCCAACCACCAGAGCTCCTTGGATGTGCTGGGTAAGAAACACACACACACACGCACTTAGTCAAGCAGACTCGCTGAAAAATAGACATGCACATGTACACACACGTTCCCTCGACACACCGCAATATTTCAAATGAGAGCCATGGTACCATGACTGCTTTTACTGTAGGCAAATACTCAGCTATGTAAATACTGGGTGTCCTCTTCCTACCAAGCCTCCAGGCCTTAATAAAGAAAGAGACTCTCATGCCCTCTGCCAACCCTCATCTAACTCCCCGCCCGGACCCATCGAATACTGATTGCCGTGGCATAAGTACCCTGCCCGGCCTCGCTGTCAGTGGGGTCCGTGGTCACACATGGCCCTGTTCTCAAACACGCCTGACATGACACTTAGCTTGCATGAAACCGAGACTGAGCAACTCACTGAGGTTGAGCCTGACAAACAGGGGCTATTACCTCAAACAGATTTTGTTCGCCCAGAAGATACGTTGCGAGCCATGTTCAACAGGAGAGAAGGAGCAAGGCCAGGATCAATAAGAATAACTGCTCAGCCAAGCCCCAGGGGAACAGTTGACTTGCGCTAAACAGAGCGAGGTGACGACGACGTTGAATTATTGAACGCAAACCCATCGAGAGACGGAAGAGCATATTATGAGCGAGTGACGTCACAGGGATTTAAAATCGAGTCTCTAAGTGGTGGAGGAGGGGAGCTTTTTCTGACTGGATAGATGCCTGTAGCCTCTGTAGAAACCTAGTGTTAGAGTGTGTTAGCTGGGAATCGCACAGGTAGCATTCCTACAGTAAGGGCTGTAGAATAGGCTGTCTATATTTGTATGCATAACTCTGCCCCCTGGTTATCTTCTGTATGTGGGGTCTATGACTTGACTTGAAGTCTGAGGGGATGAAAGTGTGTTTGTGTCTCTCCACGGTCCTACACTTATCTTGAGGCTGCTGATTTGGCCTGTGTGTGCGCAGTGCTGAGTGATGCTGCAAGGCCAGGAGCCACCATGGTGACAGCAGGGCCAGAGCCAGGTGTTTCATTAGAGCAAGCAGGCTCAGCGGGAGGCTGGTTCTGGGTCAGTTACAATGCCAACCTCCACCCAACTTCGAAGAGCAACAGCTGAACCCAGACCTGCGGTTAATAGGGAACCCCTGTGAACTAGTCACTCCTGAGGTCTGCGGCTTCTCTCTTTCTTTCTTTGTCTCTCTCTCTCTTGCGCCATGCGTGTTTACCAGACACCCAGGTGTGGTGGTGTTCCTGCAGGTCGTAACCGTGGACACAGTCGGGTTAGGGATCGCCTCACATCCACAGCACCAGACATTCATTTGTACATAGATAAGAACGTTCCAAGTGCTTCTTTTTTTTCTTTTTTTAAATCAATCTCATTTACAAGGCTAGATAAGTTACTTCCTGAAGAAGTCTGTTGGTCAAAGTTCTCCATGTATCATGATCTTTGAGGAAGATCATTCACCAGGGAACGTAAACATGTTTGCACCGACTGTACGTGTGTTAGTAAACTATCTACTCCTCCTCTCCTTCCTCCCCTCTCTTCATCTGTCTTACTTTTGTTTTTTTCCGGCTCCCCTCCCTGTTTCTCTTCATCTTAATTCCTTAACATTTATTCCTTCTGTGTGCTCCTCTTCTCCTGTCCGCTTCCTGGCACCCTCTTTTCCTCTACCCTTGTCCCTGTCATCCTCCGCTCTGTCCGTCCTGTGGGGCAGGCCTGATGGAGATCCTTCCTGACCGCTGCACCATGGTGGCCAAGAAGGAACTGGTCTATGCCGGCACCGTGGGGATCATCTGCTGGCTGGGCGGCATCGTCTTCATCAACCGGCAGAAAACCCACGACGCCAAGAGCGTCATGGTGGGCGCCGCTAAGACCATGCTCGATGACCAGGTACGTTGGAGCCCCCTACATGAGGTGGAGGTGGGACACATGCTATCACCAAGGCAAACCCTCTGGTCTAGGTAGGACTCACACTAACACCAGTTCCAGAGATAGCCCTCTGGTCTAGGTAGGACTCACACTAACACCAGTTCCAGAGATAGCCCTCTGGTCTAGGTAGGACCCACACTAACACCAGTTCCAGAGATAGCCCTATGGTCTAGGTAGGACCCACACTAACACCAGTTCCAGAGCTAACCCTCAGGTCTAGCTATGACTCACACTAACACCAGTTCCAGAGCTAGCCCTTTGGTCTAGTTGATATGGACTATGACCTCGCGTCAAGATGGTGATCAGGAGCTAAACCATAAAATTACAGTTTATAGTGTTGAAAGTGTGTTTGACAGACTGTTGCTTGCAACACATCATTACAGCACATAGACAGTGACAGGGCACATTTTGGTCCGAGAAGATAAGACCAGGTCATCCGTCTCTGTCGGTTGATGCAGCAACACCAGGTTGCTCAGTGGCATTTGTACCACTGACCTTTGACCCTTGCAGATCCGCTTGTGGGTGTTCCCTGAAGGCACACGAAACCAGCGAGGAGACCTCCTGCCTTTCAAGAAAGGGGCTTTTCATCTGGCCATACAGGCACAGGTTTGTCACCAGACAAGCTCCGTGTATTTGTGTATGTGTGCCCGTGTGCATGTATGTATTTCTGTGTTCGTACATGCGGGTTTGTGTGTGTGTGCCCCCCTGACTGTTTTGTCTATGTGCCTATATGCATCTGTGTGTGTGTCTGCTTTTGTTTTCCAGTGTCTCTGGTCTGTGTGTTAAGCTCTAGTATCATGGGAAGTTATTCGTCAACGGTGCCTGTTCAGGACACGTGGGGGAGCTAGAATTCTGACACGGCACGGATAGGCTGCAGTCTGAACCAGCAGTAATGTGTTCCCCCGCTGACATTTCCGCGTTTATTTATGGAAACAGCCCCAGACAGATCGCAGATGACAATCCAGCGGATCCGGCCAAGAGATAGAGGAGGGCCAGGAGAGACGGGGGAGGAGAGAGCGAGGGTGAGAGAGGCCGAGGAAGATGGGTGTGGAAAGCAGTCTTAGATGGAGGGAGAGAAGCAGAGGGGGTGGCGTCAGGCAGGAAGCTCTGCAGGGCATGTCTTGTGTGCCGGCCTGTTTCAGCTCAGGTCTGGCTTGGCTCTCATCTCACGTCTCCTGACAGCAGTTATGAGCTGTGATGCACAGGTGGAACACATTAACGCTCAGCAGAAGATGGAAGACACACACACACACACACAGTGCAGGTTCACCTCAGGCCTCGGTGTGGCGGTATGGACTATGGTGGTGTGTTATGTTCAAAGTGCAGTAGGGCACTGGTGTCACAAGAGACATACCAGTAATCCTTTTGATTTGGGTCATCTGTGTGTGTGCCCCTTTTAGTGCCTGAGCGCTGAGAAAGCTGGTCTAGATGGTTATCAGACAAGCTCTGAAGAGCATCAGAGAGAACGGACGGGGGCAGCTTAATGAAGAGCTGCTGCTCCCTATTAACTAGTGTGCGTACACACACACACACACACACAAACATGTCTTTAAGACGTGCGTTAAAAAGGGGAAAAAATCAGTAACACCTGGTAATTATCAACATCAATGCTGTTTCAATTTTCTTGCAAACCTTCATGTAGGACACACACACACCCCATATGCTCAGAATGCCAGCCAGCATAGCAGAAGCGGGCCAGGCCCCAGGGGCCCCCACTTTGGCCCCCGTTGAAGGGCCTCCCCAGGCTGCCTAGAGAGAGGACTGGTACACTGGTCTGTCGTGGCCAGTCAATCATGTGTTTCTTCTGGTGTGTCTGTTTTTATCCTTTTGTGCTGAGGGAATGGTGAGGGGGGTGAAATGATTGACACTTTGAACTGAATATCCTTCTCTCTCTCCCTCTTCCAGGTTCCCATAATCCCAATAGTCTTCTCATCATACAGCAACTTCTACCTACGGAAAGAGAAGCAGTTCAAATCAGGTAGAGGACCTTTTAGTGAACCTGTCTAAAGGAGTGGAAATTTCCATTCAGTAAACTGTTACCTGCACGCTAGCGTTCCCATAGTGATGATAAGTGTTGATCATGTGACGCGTTCTTCTTAGGCACCATCACCCTGAAGGTCCTCCCCAAGATCGAGACCAAGGGGATGACGTCAGACGACGTGTCGTCCCTCTGCGACAAGTCCTATGACCTGATGCGCTCCGCCTTCCTGGACATTTCTGCCCCCGTAACCCAGAGCAACGGGCCCACACGCCACTGAACATTCAAACGTTGACACCTGCCCCTTTCCTCTCGCTACATCTCTGAGCTTCTTCAAGAAACCCCCCCCCCCCATATACTGCATTGCCATGGTTACCTGCCCAGGTACCCCCTAAGTACAACAGGTTTATGTCAAATACTCGCTTGTTTAGTTTTCTGGCCCAAGTTCTGGTCCACGTCCCTGCCAACCTTGCAGCCGTGGTGCCAACTCTCGCCCCCTGAGCCTCCCCCATATCCTTAAAGCCACAGAGGCCCTCCTGCAGTGAGATGGACTGACGAGGGCCGGGGGGTGGGGGGGGAGGTTTCTCCAACCGTACAGACGCGTGGTCATCCCGCATGCCTTTCAGATAGCTCAACCCACCATGGGCCACTTGCTGTTTTCATCTCTCTGCCTATTCATCAGCCTCATCTCAGTTATCATCTCCGGGTTGAGTGTTGTTGTTTTTTTGTTCGCTTTCGTGTGGCGTGTTTTATGTCTAATCAATACTTCTCTTCTCGAGGGGGGGGGGGGGGGGTGTTCTATGTTGGTGGACATTTCTATGTTCCTCTCATTCTGCCTTAACTGATTCCATGAAAAACCAACCACTCTGCCTGCTGTAAACAACGCACACTCACTACAGCCCCCCCCCCCTCTTCTCTCTTCAAGTCTATCTCCCCTTATCTGCATTCCAGTCTTACGCGTCCTCAATAGAGGAGGCCCGGGTCATCCTAAAGGCAGGGGGTGGGGGGTCAGGGGTCAGAGGCCAGACACTGGAGTTAACCCAAGACTAGGTGGCATCACCCTTTTTTTCTTTTTTTTTCTTTTTTTTTTAAAGATCCGTAATTGGCTCTAGAGCCACCTGACCAAGGAGCAGATCAAAGCTCTGCGGTACACCAGGGCCACATCGCTGGAAAAGGGATCGTTAGAATAGCAAACGCACCTTATCACCGCCATCTGCGGCCGACGCATCTAGAACCGACTTCATCAACTACAAAACGTGGGACCTCATCGATTTTCAATGTTGTGCATTGCTGGTGTCCCGCCACCTTCCTCCCACTTTGGTTTGGTGTTTTATCTTCCGACAGGCGAGACTTTAATCTGCATGTGGAACTCGTGTCTTTTTCGCTGTGCTTCTTCGTTTTGGCGTTCATTCTTCCTCTTTTTTTTTCTCTTTTTTTGACCTCTTTCGCTTCTGTGTTTCTTCCAAAGGGTCTTCCTCCCCTGAGAGAAGGTTTGTCAAATGTCAAAGGTGTGTGTGGGGGGGAAGTGCAATGTCCAACCAAACTGTTAAAGCATTACGGTTCCAAAGTGCAAGCTTCCTGTAGTGCCATGTGTGAGTGTTCTGATGAGGGAAGTGTTCGACTGTAAAAGAAATAGATTATATAAGACTATCTGGGATAAATTAGCCATCAATGGATTTTACGGTTGAGGTAAATGTTTCCATAGAGATCATTGCCATGACAGTGACTGAATTGCAAGGAGGTTGAGGTCTCACATTTTTCCTGGTTATTTTGATGTTTATCCAGACTTGAACAGTAATTCATTAACTACTAACAACCCGTGAGATTCCTAAACTGCTAGAAACTTTCCAGTGTGTGGATTAGATGATGGTTGGTCGTCTCACAAGGAAATCCTGAAAAAGGGAATGTTTTTTAAAACTTAAAGTACTTATTATTTAGTTACCTTGAAAATCAGTTTGATCCTTTATCAACTCAACTCTTTGCAGTTGTTGGAGAAGCCTTATTCAAGGTTTGTTTATCTCAGTGGCAATGGTTAAATACAGTAATTTACCACAATGTAACAAAACTGGATTTAAGTGGGTAGGTTTTTGGCCTTATATTATAGATGGCTGTTATTTCAGTTTGAATTGTGAAGTAATATAGTGAGTTTTATATTTTGTCCTTTACATAGACAAATAATGACTAAACGACTGATTGACTTGTTTACGGTATTACAGCTTTTCCTTTTTGAATTCGCCTCTGGTTCTTGACAGTTTTGCGAAACGCAGTAGCTTGCAACGTTCTTCCCACCGTTCTGAAAAGTGTATTTAATTATCTACAAACTGTGTTATAATACTTGCATTACCATGTTATGATTTTTTACGTAAACATTATTACAATGAGATGTTGCTTTGCTTGCTATATAAATGTTCATTTGGACACTACCAAAACTATTTATTTTACGAAAATTCGACTAAATTGTACATAGAATTAGCCGCCGCGTTTTGCTTCGCTGAGCTTTTTAAAGAACGAGCACATGGCAGGAATGAAAACATGTGTCGTGTCTGATCCTGAGCCAGTGAGTCCAGCTCTGTAGTCTAATGGCTACCACAGTATTAATTTGCTCTTAGCATCAGGCAGAAGATCGCTAGCATACCTTGCAGGCGTGTTGCCTTGTGTCTGTGTTATCTAAGGTCAGTCGCGCGGCGTCTGCTTTCTATGATCACCAAAATCAACTGCACCTCTTTAATCTTTTAGGTGGATTTATTTATTTATTTTGTAAACTGCAGGTTTTTTTCTGCTTGTCTTTCAAATGCAGGTTTGAATGTCTAACACAACCACTACCAAATTGGTTTCAGCCAAAATGTACAACTGTCATTGATTTAAAGATGGCAAATGATGTTGTTATATGATTTTTGATGCTTTTTTGGTAGCTCACGTTTCCTGTCTGTCAGTGTATTTTAAATGACTAGGTGAACAGGCTTGTCCAAACCTAAGCCATGCAATATTGAATTGGCAGTTGTTGAAATGAATTATATATAAAACATTGGAAAAGATTTACAAGTAAAAAGTTAAAGAATTATAAAGCACTTGTGTTAAATTTTTGGTGGTATATTTGGGAGGGGGGGGGATTCTGTATGTAGACTTTCACCAAAGCTATTAAAGTGTAACATGATGGTAGCTTTAGGTATAACGTGTGGACAATTGAGCTAGCTGAAGCGTTTTGTCTGTCAGCATCCTGCAGAGCCGCGCGTGCGTGCGTGTTGACCCACATACACGCGCTTAGCGGCCCGTTGTAGTATATGGTTAATATCAATAATGTAGTGTTCATTAAATTTCACAGAATATGGATACATGTTTTGACGAATGCCTTGGAAAAGAATAAATACATCTAATTCTTTTTTTCTTATGTCATCGTTGTGGGAAGCTTTGATTTGCGGTCTGCCATCTTCTTAAGGCATGACTTACAATACATAAACATGTTTTTGATTAAACAATTTTATTACAAAAAGTTACAAAACGACAAAAGTTGTTAATAATATCACTGAAATATGCCCAGAAAATCATAAATAGATAAATATAGATCCAATGGAGCCCCTTTAGGGACAGTTGGGAGACACCAGCAGATGGCCTACCTGCACTGATATGAACAATGAAACTGGATCGCACACACGGAACCAAAATGGCTGATCCCTAGTTTGACTCAAGTAATGTGGTTTTGGTTTACAGGAGGATGCAGCTGGGAGGTTGAAACAGTCACAGGTGGGGTGCATGGGATCACTTACAGGAAACATGATAAACGTGGCCACTGTAATGTTAGAGGTTGTCTGTAGTATATTCAAAGATGTACACAAAGTGTTTCTGGACACATACGCAATGTTGGATGGTTTGACCGGAATATTCAAATCCTAAAAAGCTTCCTAGATCTTAAAATCAGTTTCCATGGAAGGTGCTGATGAGTCCAGTCCTAGCTTTACTGTGTGAGTTTGTGTTCTTGTCTTGTTTCTCTGACTAGTTCTCCTGGCAGGAACCTAAAGCGGAAACAGAGGGCGACACGACAGAGATTTAGATCTTGAATCACAAGCAGTTACCTTCACATCCAGCCAGGATAGATCAACACTTCTGAAAAAAGAAGTCACGTACCAGCTGTAACACAGGTTTATATAATATAAATATGACGTTGAACTCCCATTGTTACATTGGCTGCAAATCACTACCCAAATTTGATCATACCGGGCTTTTGAGAAAAACATTCAGCGTTCAAGCTTTGGAAGCCACCCCCATCGCCCCACCCCGTCCAGGTTCTGGCCAACTCACAGGTGCCCAGACGTTCCTCCAGGAAGCCAATCTGTTCGCTGAGGGAGTCGATGCGGTCCAGCTGCTGGAAGGAGTGGGACAGGAAGGTGGTCTTCTCTGACATGCCCTCGTCCAGCGACAGAGGGAACAGGCTGTTGAAGGGGGCCAGCACCAACTGAAGTTTCTAGGAGAGAGAGATAAAAAGTGTGAGAGAGAGACAGAAAGAGTGAGGAGTTAATGAGGGAGAGAAATGAAGACGGTAAGATTGAGAGTGAGAGAAAAAAAAGGCAGAAGAGATGACATCCATCTATCAGCAGATGTTCGAACAAGAACTAGCCAACACACTAGTGAGTTGAACACAGTTCACTTAAAGATGTTCTTACATTTAGTAGCTATAGACGTCCCACCCTCAGCCATAACCCCTTAAACCTTTCGCTTTGACTGTTTCTTGTACGCTTGTAGTGAAACTCAGAGGTTTAAAAGGTCGCTAGACAAGCCTGGCATTTTGAAACGGTGCTCAGGTTGAGACTGAGTGTGAGATTGAGTGTTTCTGTGGTATAAATAACTAGTGCATAGTGCCTGTGATGCCGTTATATATTGAGTCATTTCTTTTTCAGCACACTATATCAGTATTTGTCTTCCTGCTGATTTTATCGTGTGTGTTTGTGTGTATATGTTCATGACAATCCTACCTGCTCCAGCAGCTCTACTCGGTTCTTCAAGATCTGCACCTCCTCTGTAACATTCTCTGCTAGGCCAAAGCCTACACAGCAAACACATAAAATATTTATTTAACCGACTGCTTGAGAAAAGGGCCATTGAGGAAGAGGGCGGCGAGGGTGCATGCGGTTTTACTATTTTCTATATTTTCAATCAGATACTGATGGTTCATGAGATGGAGCATCCTGCCTCCTGCCCTCTACTTGATTCACCAATGAGGCGAGGGCACAGAGGACCAGGAATATAGAACCACCAATCCACGGGCTGGCTCAGGGGATACAGCCCTCGGGGAGAGGGAGAGAGGGGGCAACATCCATAACCCAGCTCGTAGCGAGAGCCCAGGGAATATGGGAATACGTGGGAAAAGCACACGTCCAAACGGCGTGCTATAAATACACCGGCGGTCCATCACCCCAGCCTCCAACGTGTGCTCATACTGGGCCAGAGATAGGTACAAGGGGGTGGGCTTGAACCTGTCACCGTGTACCCCTCCACCGCCACCGCCACTCCCCCACCCCCCCACATACACACTGTCCCCAAGCCTGCCCCCCAGAGCAGGGACCAGAGAGGGAGAGAACTGCACCAGAATCGTGGCCCGGGAGAGCAGACTGAGAGCTGCTCAATCTGTCCCAGATGTGGGCCGTTATGTAGACAGGGAGTGGAGGGAGGGAGTGGGGGGATGGGGGGGGTGATGACCCCCAGCAGACAGGGTTGATGGAGCTGGAATGGGAACCCAAGTCCCGGCCAAGAAGAGGAAGGGGGAGAGTGAGAGACCGCTACGGCGAGAAACACTGAGAGAAGAAAGGGAGCGAAGCGATTTAAATAAGAGAAACGTGCCAAACTCCTCCAAAGACCGAGGGGGTGGGGGGGGGGGGGGAGGCAGATAGAGGCTGTGCACAGCCCTTATTTCCATGTTTAACTTTCAAAATCTTTGTCAACATCAGACTTGCACATGGATTTGAATAGCTAATGCAATGCACCCTAAAACAAAACAGCTTCTGGCCTTGATATTTTACACATTTTACAAAGCCCCTCCCCTCCTTCCTAGTAGGCCACCCTGCTACCCCTGCTCTACAACACACACATGCATACCCATATCTGTGTTTCTTTCTTTCTGCTGATTAGGCAACAGTTCCATAGTTCTAGAAGCTTCATCAATCTACTCGCCTGCTCTGGGAGGTGAAACGCCTGGCTCACTTTGGCTGAGCAGGATTCATCTCGTGGTCAACTGGGTTGTGACTCTTACTTGGGTTCCACCGTTGCTTTTCCCCCCCTTATGTTTTACATTCCCTCCGATCTGTACTTAATCCATCACTTAATAGCATCCGGATGGACGTTGGAAGACAAAAAGATACGTAGGGTGAAATAACACCCCTGAAAATATGGTTTCTATAGATGTCCGATCATTTTATGTGTTTGGAGTTTTCCTCTGAGGACTGTAAGGCTGACAGGCTGTGGGGAGAGAAGGGGTGGAGGAGGGGGGAGGGGAATTTGCTTGGTCTCCCTCCAACACCTTCGGATCAGACGGGGAGATTATTTTAGCATGTTGCTAGGATACGCCAAACACAGGCATATCTTTGGGAACGAAAGAATTGCTCTTTCTCTTCTGTCATACACAGCAACTAACAGGCAGGAGAGGTATAGAGGAGCGATCGAGTGTGTAGATGAGGGAGAGACAGAGAGACAGAGAGAGAGGGATGGCGTTCTCACTAATCTGCTACTGTGGTGTGTTTGTTTAACTGAAGACAGATATATGTTGACACAACGTACTCAGGCTAGAATCACCCAGATCCATCTGAGTCATCGATCTGGTCAGCACCACAACAGAACCGCATATATCCGGTCGACCGGCGTTGCGGTCTGGTTTGTCGTGGGTACCAGCCGCAATGCATTATTACTCACGGTACGAGTTGAGAGTGGCATAGCGCGTACCAAAAGTAATAATGGACTGCGAGACTGGCTATTGTCCGCTCCTCTGTATTCACTCTCTGGAACAAACCCACACACACTCACGCGTAGACAAATGACAACATACCTGAGTCGTTGGAAGAAGCTCTGGAATCGTCTGCTTTTGCCTGACTTTGCTGGGCGGTTGAGGCGGGGGCAGGAGGCGGGGGAGGGGGGGGGGGGGGGGTTTGGCAGGAGCGTCCGTCTCCTGCCAGGCTGTAGCCCTCCCTGCACACACAGCGGTAGCTGCCGGCCATGTTCACGCACATCTGGGGGCAGGGGTGCTGCTCACGGCATTCGTCTACATCTGACAAGAGGGGGAGGAAGGGGAACGCGATCATCTTGGGGTGGTCGTGTGTGTGTGTGTGTGTCCGTGAGGATACATATGTGGACAGCTGTGTGCGTATCTGTATGCATGCACTTGTGTGTGTGTGTACTCATATGTGTGTGTATTTACCTGTTTGACACTGACGGCCCATCCAGCCAAGAGGACAGGCACAGTGGTTCGGTCGCAGGCAGGTTCCTCCGTTCACACAGACCTCGCCGCACACAGCTGAGCCACAGAGAGACAAACGTCATCACACAGATGATGACAATGCAGGAAACCTTTTTTTTTGTTACAGGTCACCTGAGGACCTATTTTATATGAAGGCCAAGGGCTATGCGGGGGTAGGTATTCTATCCAGGCTAACATAGGGTAGAGACATTGAATAGAAAATGAAATGCAAGCTCAACAGCCCGTGCAATACACAGCATTGGGAGGATGACGCAAGTCTAGGTTACGCAAGTCCAGGTTACCTTGGTTACAGTTGTGAGAGTGGAGGCGTCGCCAGCCAGGACAGCATTCTGGGTAGTTGTGGGAGAGAGGCGTGGCTTTGGTCACCTGCCTGTACGACAGCCTGTAAACAGTCCTGTGAGGCACAAAAATGAGTGTTAACGTTGGTAGACAATACCAGTGTCCCAGCATGTGTGTGTGTTTGAGCAGTTGAGGTTTTGGCCACGCAAGCAGACAAATATGCTGAAGAAGGAATGTGACGTGTTATTGAGCCACGGCCCACTTACAGCCGAGCGTGTGACGGGGCAGAGGAAGAGAAGAGAGGAGGGATGGATGAAGAGATGAGGGGAAGGTGAGACCAAGCGAGACCTTGAGTCTGATGAGCCTGGTAGTCCTCAGGAAACAGGCCGAGAGAGACAGACAGCCACAGAGAAAGGCAGTGAAAAAGAGAGAGGACAGATAGAAGAGGCGGTCAGGATAATGTAGGGGCATCGAGAAGTGAAAGGAGAAAAAACGAAAATGAACAGATGAAAGGATAAGAGAAAAAACCGAAGCAATACTGAAGTTTGTCATAACCATGGACATCCTATGATTATAATCTGCTACCGTGGTGCCTGATTGCAGAGCGACAGCGAGAGGGAGAGAGGGAAAGAGGAAATGGGGAAGGAGAAGAAGGAGAGTCTGAGAGAGATCGAAAAAGAGAGAGGGAGAAAGAAATGGGAGGAACAGATCAAAAAAGCAAGAGAGATACAGAATGGAAAAAGGAGAGATTATGAGAGAGTCTCAGAAAGAGACAGAAGGAGGGAGAGAGGGACTGCCTCAGCATTGAGGGACGTCTTGTCCAGGACAAACAGGGCCGTGGTCTCTGCGGGCGGGAAGTTCATTTCCCGTAGTTACACAAAGTACCGATATTTAGATTCCACCCAAACCCGTACCACCATGACCCAATTACGCGTGTGTATTTGTGTGAGAGAGTAGTCTAGTCTATGTCGCAAACAAACTCCTTGCGATTGGTCGATGGCATCACCAGTCTCGTGTCTGTCTCACAGACTGTGCTTTGGCCTGCTGCCTTGAAAACATGGGTCTGCTATTCTGTTCCAGTCCTTTAGGCTACACTTAATTCACTTCACCCACTGAAATGAAATCAGGGGATCCGTCCTGTAATTGCCAACTGAGAGGCAGAGCAAATGCACATCAACGTCTTTTAAAAAAACCTGAAGGGTATTTAGCAGGTAATCGATCTTTGTCCATAAACCAGGCTTGCTACGACAGAAGACAGCCCCACATCTTGTCCACAGATGGGTGGGCAGGATGACAGTCTCCAGGTATTATTGCATAAAGGAGGACTGCAAAGATTTGCGCCTCAGCTGTGTTTGTGTAGTGTGGCGGGAGATTTTCCTATCTCGCTGAATCTATGCATACAATTCTGATTTTGTGTTGCACGTGTGGTGTTTAGTTTGCATGTTAGTGTTCCTAGTGAATACGTGCTCCTTACTTGTAGGTACTACAGAGTCTGTGATCCTGACACAGGGTGATGTAAGGCTTGTGGACGGGCTGGATGTAGGATTCGGTCGTCGTGACGATACCGCCGTGATGGACATCTCTGCCACACACCCTCCTCCTGCGTGTGCGAGTAGGAAATACAGAAGTGAGATCACGCGTACATCAACACAGATATCCTGACGGACTCAGAAGCACTGACAAGAACCACACACACCAATATCACTTCAGACTAAACACACACACACAAACACTCCCATGCACAAGCTGTGTTATTGAGATGCAAAAACCTGCCCCCATCTAAGGACATCTCCATGGTGACTAATGTATTCCATCTGAACAGTCCTCAGCCTGATCCATGTGGTGGGTCGTAAGACTGGCCTTGTCATGGAACTGAACCTGATCTGAGAGAAAATGCGAAACAACTTGACCGTTTAACCGCTAAAACCTCGCCGGCTTGGAGAGCAAAACTGACAGGAATCTTCATGACTAAAGACGGAAAATGAAGGCACTCAGTCCATTAACTCTGAAGCGTAGCCAGGGCCGGACCCCTACTATGTCCCAGGACAGGCTGGGATGCTAAATAAACTCCCACCTCCCACTCTCAGCATGCCAGTTACCCACAGTCCTCTCAAGAGACCGGATCTAGACTTGACCTCTGTCTCGCTGGAACATGACGTGTAATTGGCTTGGATAGGCTGATATAATCGCCCAGCGAATGTGTCAAGATGAGGGTGGCCTGTGATCTTTTCTCCCCCCCCCCTTCCTCCCTCCTCCCTCCCTCACATCGGAAAGGTGTCGACGATTATTTGGGTCCGCGAGCACGTCCGCTGGGACTAAAGAGAAGAACCTGCTGGTAGCCGAGAGCACGGGTCCTGAGACAGCACACCCGTAAATGTTTAACACGTTATCCGGACTGTCCGTTTGCATTTACTCAGGGTGAGAATGTCAAGTGAAACAAACAGCACTTTAAAACAAATAACCCCTAATTAACCGCTTAAGTGCTGGAGCGTTACAGAAGCAGGCCGCCCGTGAAGCCGGGTCGCCCTGGGACCAAAGCTGCCAGATTGACATGCCATAATAAACACAGAAAGAGTAACAAGGGAGCCGTTACCCATGGTGACCGAGGAACTGGGGAGTGCCTGCCACATGAAGGATGAAGAGAGAGGAGGAGAGGAGGAGCGTTTGGTACATGTCTCCTTTTTTTCCCACGTTCCCTCTCTCTCTCTCACTTGCTCTCTTTCTTGGTTGGATGAGGGAGGAAGGGAGGATGAGGGGGAGGGGATGAAGGCCGTGGGTCCCTCTTCACACTGGGTAGCGGGTGTTCTCTGTTCGTACCTCCACGAGGATAACTAGAGCTACCTGAAGGAAAAAACAAGAAACACGGAATGAGTGATTAGCTGTGTCAGGAAGTGAAAACTAAAAGACAGCAAGAAAAAACATAGAACTCTAGATAAATGCTGAGAAGACGGAAAAAAAGATTTCGAATCCCTTTCATAGTGCCTGACGCTGCTCCTGCTGTGGCATTGCTCACCATGAACGCACTCTTCACACAACTGTAGATTCCTGGGAAACAGGGAAACCCTGTCTTATAAACAGCCGTCTGACCGCAAGTGGCCTTGGCTCCTAAAAGCTGCAATGACAGTCGAGGCCCGAGTCATTCGGAAACGCGAACCGCCTCAGAGATTGACGTGCTCTGATGCTGCTAGAGCCTCGGCTGGGATGTGTCAAGGGGAACTTTAGAAGAGGATCCCCCCTTTCCCCCAATCCTCCCTCCCCCCACGCCCTCCCTCCCTCCCCCCACGCCTTCCCACCCTCCCCCCACGCCCTCCCTCCGCCTGAAGGAGTAAGAGGGATTTCAGAGTGAATGGGTAAGCATTAGCAGCTATTACGTGGAGAGAGGTGGCAAGAGGTCTGGATTGAGAACATTAAACAGTGCAGCAGCCGTCAAGCCCTCATCTCCACTACACACAGGGGGACCATTACTGCTGACAGAGGGAGGGGGACAACTGTTGAGGAGCTCCAGGTTTTATGTTTAAAACCGGCCAAGGATTTTTTAAGTGCTATTCTTAGAGGGACAGACATTCATTGAAATAGCACTCAAATAAATGAGCTTGAAAACTGTAGACGGAGGTTAGATGAACTGAAATGGAGCAGTTTTTGTGCGTGTTGACCTTTCTAAGATGTGACAGTGTAACATTTACAGATGTACCAGCGTAACCTTTGGAGATACAGTTGGAGTTACACTGAATGCACCCTCTAAAGACATGCCAGTTAAACAGTGGAACATTCATATATGTAACTGAGTAATGGTGTAATCTTGAGAGATATAGCAGCGAGGGAGCCAGGGATGGGAAGGTCTGGAGTTGATCTACGTGCAAAGCTAGAGGTGGGAGGTCTGCGAGATATAAAATCCTGAGCCTTTCCACCCCCATTATTAAAAATGTGGCAGTGATTGTCATGCCAAAAGCACTCATATCAATTTCACTTCCCCTGCAAAACTGGCTCGTTTGACATTTGGGTGCCTTTGCAATGGTACATTTTCTGGGAGCGCTTATATGGTTCTTTCTATTCGCAGCATCAACCCAGACTGTATGGCCGTCATGGAGAGCGAGGGCGATGCCATCTTGAAAAGCTTACAGCTGTGCTCCCTTCTATTCGTGTGCAGCTACGCTAATTCCATGAGCTTTCGAGGGTTAAAATAGATTTCAGAGCGCTTCCCTGGTGAGCACTTTCAACGATGGCAGCAGTAAAAGAGAATTGATTTGAGAGGGTTGGCAGCAACAGGGGGTGCATTTAACCAGGTACCTTATCCCATCTCACCCCCCACATTTAACAACCAGCAGTAAATATACTACACTCAGTGTTAGCATGTCATAATCTGTATCAGACTGATCATTTGTCAACAGCGTATGTGTGTACGTGTGTATTAATGTTCATGACTGTGTATGTGTAAATGTGCATGCATGAGTGTGTTTGTGTTACCTGCGTGCATGTCTGTGAGCTGTGTGATAGTGTGCGCCTGTAAAAGGAACACAAAGGGCAACGTGGCTAGCTCACTGATAGGTTAATGTCCTGTCCCAGCCAGCATCACGTAGAGTGTGGCGGCGTCTGGCCTGGCCCCCTGCTGGTGTGGAATGATGGCATGGTATTACACGGCTGTTTACCCCCCCCCCCCCCCCCCCCCCCCTCCCCCTACCCGCTCCCCTCCCCTCTCTCTCTCTCGGATGCTAGTGGACACTCGCGGCGTACCATGCCCCGCAGTGACTCACGCTAGATGAGGAAGGAGACATGAAGACCAAGGCCGGCCCCTGCCTTGCTCCCTCACTCTACAGGAGAGCAGAGATGACATCGACCGTACAGCAGAGGGGGACTGAGACGAGGAAGTCACTGGAGAGGAGTCAGTTAGCCTGTCAGTTAGCATGTCAGATAGACTGAAGGTTAGCCGGGTGACTTCCTCTTTATTCCACAAGCTCAACCTGAAGAATTGTGTGTCCACCGCAAAGCTAATGCTAGGCTGTCTGCTATTTGATAGAGAGATTATGTAGGACTTAGGTATCCTGTAAATGGCGTCCATACAGACTGTCAAACAAGGGAGAACTCATTGGAGAAGCTAGGTGCTGGCTAGACTGGATAAAATTGGTTAAAACATTTGAGTTTTTACTTCCCTATGGCTATTACGGAAATTGATATGGGAGAGAATTTGCCCAAGCTGTCTTAAAAAACCTATAGTTTTTCTGCGTGTAAAACTGATCTTACAGCTAGGCTAGGTGGCTAGGACACTTAGCCTTGTGTTAGCCTGGAGATGTTAAGCTGTGGATGACAGCTTGCATGTTTCTCTGATCCCCTGCTGGCCCCGCTCCCAGAGAGTAGACACGCATGGCTTAGTTCGGGTCCATTCACAAACAGCCAAAATCTACGTTGAGAGCCTTCTCTCAACCCTGCATAAAGACAGGGGCCAGCCCTGGGCCACGTGCTCATTTCCGTCATCCCTGCAAATTCGCCTCTAAACACGACAGGCCGACTCATTCTGTGAGCTGTTTAGCAACGTTTGGGTGTGGAACCTCGGCGGCCAGCTTGCCAAAGCCACTGATGTGACATTTAAAGACCGTAGCCTAAGGCTGGCCATGTAGCCTAAGGCTGGCCATGTAGCCTAAGGCTGGCCATGTAGCCTAAGGCTGGCCATGTAGCCTAAGGCTGGCCATGTAGCCAGTAATTCAATTGTCATATCATGGCTGGCTGTCAAACAGGCTACTGCTGCCAATAATGGGAGTTATGATCCCTTAGGGTGTGCATGACATCACCGGACAACCAGGGACTTGGTGAGCTCAAACAACAAAGTTACTTTAACTATGTGCTGTAGTATGGTTGTTGAACAAAATCACAGCTGCAACGTGAATAATAAGGATGTCATGAACAGCTATCCTTAACGAAATTTGAATTACAACGGCCCCTTGTTGAATTAGGCTGGAAGCTTTAAAACATGAAAAATGCGCACTCTAGCCAACAGAGGGCACCGTTTCACAAGAACACATAAATAAAACGTACATGAGACGCTCTTTTTCTCCATATCTCTTACTCTGACACACAAACAAACGCGCGCACAAAAACAAACGCGCACGCGTGCACACGCACACACATGCGGAATGAAGGAGCCATCTGCCCCCTCCAAAAGTAATGGTAAAAGTCAACAAAGATTGTGAATGATAAAAAGTCCAACTTACAAGTAACTCCACCGCGTGAATTTGTTTTATCCTGAAACTGGCCCTGATAAGTTTCGCCCAATTGTATGGAAGACAACACACTATGATAAATCCTCTAAACTGTTATAGCCCCTGTATATCCCACTCGATTACTAGCGAACAACGAATGTCCAAATTGAACATCGGTCCCGTGTATCCAAGTACCACCACCGTTCACAGGTTCAGACTCGGTCAGTTCGAACTGTCAGTGCGCTCATGGGGGTACCCGCCGTAGTACCTCCTCCAGCTCGAGCCAGCTAGAAGTCCTGAGAGCGCAAGTGGGGGGACACTATGGATGACGTCATAAGACACAATTTGGGGCAAAAAGTGATTTTGTTTGAATTTGATGACAACCGTGGTCTTTTCTCCGCTGGTCTCGTGTAATTGACTATACTGAGAACAATTCACTTTTTAATTCAGAACTATTTTGCGTTGGCCATCATTCATTCTTCACTGCCGATACCTACTCAGTCACTGGTCTGATTGTCATAATTGGTGAGATTGATTGATTGATGGCTTCCCAGATTAAAGCCTGTTTAACAGTTATAGCCATGCTGGGCAACCTCTGTTGACTATGGGTCGTGTTCAACGTTTTAAAAGAGCTATAATGCTATTTAATTACAAGACGCCACAATGATTTCATCATGGTGACGGTGAACGCATTTGAGAAATGTGTTGAAATTGCTTTGATTAAAAAGAATCAGATCCATGAGCATCGATCGTTGGCATATTACAGGACCACAGAACAGGATGTTCTGGATACAAAGAATGAACAGTATGTGTTTACAATAAAAAGCGAAATATTAGAGTCAAACTTTAAATGACTTGACATCCATATGGATATTTTCACGGTGTGATGACTTGAGGAAACGCTTACCCCTTAAATTTGATGTCATGAAGTGCGTCTCGTAGCGCGCGCTGTTTGGAGGCCATGGGATCAAGCCGCGACCTCTTCATTAACTGTCTAAAGGACCCCTCCATGCTAACCATTACTTTTAAAGTCGTCCCACGCTTTTTATTAAAATAAAATCTCTACGGATAAATCTCTGTGCTTCACGAAAACCGACTGGTGAGCAATGAAATGCCTTTGGGCGTTTTTCAGTTGCTTTTTATGCTAAACTTCCTGTGGAACGCAGGAATTGGATGGACAATCCCAAACCGGAATTCCTGTGAGTGTTTCGCGCTGATAAAACCGCTCTAAAGCACAAACACGTTTCATCCTGCTCAAAAAGCTTTGTGAATCATTTTTGAAGCATTATCTTGCCCTCATTATAGACCATGCAAGACGTTTTTTTGCTTTTCATTGGCTCTACAGAATGCGTTTTAAGTTGATAATCGTTTTCATCACACTATTGAATTGCGCACAAAATAGTATACACGCCTGCGATTCAGAGTTTAACAGGGGTTAACCTTCAACTAAAATGTAGGCCTCCCAGTGTTCCTAGAGAACATCTGATACCATCTGTGAAATTGCATCTAAATGGCTGCCTGCAGATGAAGCTAAATTGAGAGTAGATAGCAATCAAGGTTGGCCAAGTTGGCCATTTTCTCTCTCCCCCACCCCAAGACCATTGAGTGTTGGTGCATGTGTGAGCAGGTCTCCTAAAGGACACTGGCAGGAATATATCCAGTCTGTTTCCTCTCCTCTGGCCCTGCTCCTCAGCACTGATTGTCTGAAATAACACTTTGTCTCTCTTTTTTTCATTTGAACCCCTGCATCCTTAGTTTATCTACTTTCTACAGATCCATCCCGCCCCCTAACCCAGCGACAGCTAAGGAAGATGGCCGTCTACCGAATCCGGTCAAGTAAAGAGCTTTTGATTTCCAAACGCTACTTGGAGTTCAGCATGTGAGCCCAGATGGCTATGGGCTTTACAGTATGGGGATCCATGACCGATGTACCCTCCCCTCCTTCAGGGGGCGCTGCAGTGGAAGCCAGTTTCCCCTCATTCATGTGGACCTCTGACCTCTCTTGACTACCCTGATCACTACTTATTTGCACAATAAACAGACCATCTTGTCATATTTCACTTGCACATGATCATTTGTATATACATTTTTCTGTTTAATATTTGACATATTGTTTAGCTGTTTATAATTTGTTAATCTATTGTACAATTTCTACAGTTACATTTGTGTTTAGTTACATTACATTTGTGTAATTACATTTGTGTAGTTACATTTGTGTTTTTGTGTTTATTGTATGCGCCATAACGCCACAATAAATTCCTTGTTTATGTGAACTTGTACGGCGAATAAACCAAATTCTGATTTTGAAACTCTGATTTCTGATCATTCGGATTTGAACAATTGTTATGTAAAAAGGGGCAGATTTGGGATAAACATTAAGTTATGATAATAATGATTATAACACTGAATAACAGTTCTTTTCTTATTGTTTCTGAGAGCATCCTTACAATGTATGGCCAGAATTCTGTGAAAATAGTGTGGGTTCATGAGACGAGTTAAAGTTGTCAACATGATCGAACCCTTTCTTGTGATTTATAATTGATTACCGTGACCAGGTGATGATGAGTGCAGGAGGATGGGCTGAGTTTTAGTGTGATTCATGAAGATGGATCTGTCCGACAGATGGAGGATGTTTGGGGTTGTGTGTGGAACGGGCTGTTCTGAAGTGTGTGTGTGGAACGTGCTGTTCTGAAGTGTGTGTGTGGAACGGGCTGTTCTGAAGTGTGTGTGTGGAACGGGCTGTTCTGAAGTGTGTGTGTGGAACGTGCTGTTCTGGAGTGTGTGTGTGAAAAACGGGCTGTTCTGGAGTGTGTGTGTGGAACGGGCTGTTCTGGAGTGTTAGTGTGTATGTGGGTTGGTGGGTGGGTGGGGGCCGATGCACTCACTTGAAGCAGAACTTTACTAAGATTAGTCAGAGTGACGCCTGGTGCTCATTTGTCTTGTTAAGTACAGAACCGGACCTCACACATGCACATACACACACACACACACGTGTGTAAACGCAGGCTGGAGAGTTCTCAAACATGTAGGAACACATGCACAGAACAGAAAAAAGGCCCACACACAGTAGTCCCCCAAACAGTATATCAAAGAGTCTGTGAATTGTGCTGAATTGGGGCTATATCTCATGACATGTGTCTTTCCAGGGACCCTTGAGATCCTACCGTATATTACAGGCAAGGGTTAGACCTTACACACACACACACACATAGTTTTCCCCGCAATAACAAAAGGGTCTTCGTGTCGGAGCATGATGGGACTGTTTGGTCAGGGGTCACACACCAACACCCATCAACGCACCCCAGCACACACTGTCAGGGGTGAAGGGACACCATGGCTGTGACTGGGGGATGTGCATAATACAGGGAGTGTTGGCAAACGTGTGCGCACAGTAAAACGAAAGGAGCACGACACCAACGTAAGGAAACAGCCTTTCTTTGAAATCAAGGCTCGGCCGACTTAAGCAAAAGTTCTGTATTTCAGGTTGAAGCTTAGACACAAAAAAACCCCCACACACAACGGCGTTACTTCCTGTCAGACAGGAAGCAGGACATGGCTGAGGGAGGGAGATTTTAGAGTGCGGTCCCTAGGAACAATAAAAAACTCACTTGTCCAGGAAGCGGATCTGCGTCAAAAGGGGCCTGAAAGATTTTGGTGGAGGGAAGAGGGGCTGACCCTGGAGGTCCACGGGTCTAACATCACTCTGGAAACAGCACCAAACATGAACCCAACCCCCCAACAAATTCTACACGGAGGCCTGGGCCAGAAAGGGAGATGAGGAGAGAGGGAGAGAGAGAGAAGTGAAATCTTGGAGATTAGAGCGGGGAAGATAAAGAGAGATGGGGGTGGCAGGGAGGGAGGGAAAGAGGGAGGGGAAAGAGGGGTGAACAGCGCCGAGTAAATGTTATTGTTGCTTACAAACACATTGGCTGGCAGGCTTCTTGTTTAATATCTTGCCACACAATATCTTTTACAAGTATGTTTATGCAAAGAAGCCACTGTACTGTGGGTTCACGTGGGCATGTGGGTGTGCATGTGTTCCTGCGTGTGCACATGTGCGTGTGTCCTTCAACAAAACGCACAGGTATTTCTTTTTGGTGTAGCTCTGTCAAAGTTGATGACATTGTTGTTTACGTAGTGCGAGCGTGGCCCCTATATTTGTCTCTAAAGCGCTGAGACTAAGGGCCTTCAGGTCTGACACAGACACGAGCTCGGTGAAACATTAATGATAAGTAAACAAGCCCGCCATATCCCTCCATCCCCATCACTTTCTCCCTTTTCATCCTCTAAATTGGTCATCCATGAACTTCTAGAATCTTCTTCTTCAGAAGTATCCAAGTGGATGTCCCAGTCTGGGGACTGTCGTGTTTCCCTTTACTGGCCAAGTCTTAGGCATCGTTTAGTGGAATGTAAGGAGAGCATAGTCCAAAAATGATCTGTTTAGCAAAGCTGAACGTCGTTAAAGCTTGAGGCGAAATGATCGAATGCATCTAATTTGATTAGGAAGAATATTACCGTGATTGTGCTCTGATTTCACATCCCATAATAAAGGCTTGTCAACATGTTTATACGCACAAAAAACACCCGCTTGCACGTGTAAGATGAAAAGAGGGACTCTTTTCACAAGTTGTCACAAGTGCACGCACGCGCATGCACGCATGCATGCATGTACACACACGTACACACACACAAGACCCCTCCTTTGCTGCAACAGCGATGACATGATTTCCTCTAAACAGGACGTCCCGAGACATTCCACGGCCTGAGCCTGCGCGACACCCACTAGTCATTAGTGTAAACACGCCTTCTCTCTTCTCTCACAGGCTCCCTACCTCCACCCAACTCTCTCTCTCTCTTTATTCTTCTCTTTCCATCTCTCCATCTCTTTCTCGCTCTCACGCACGCACTGTCAACAGCCTGTAGACGTGACGCCTTTTGAGTTTCCCTGCCCAGCCTCCAATCCAATAGTTGCGTCCGTCCAACTCCCCATACAAGAATTTATGATCACCGAACGATCTGATTTAGCGGATAACTGCATCTTTTTTTTTAACACTAGCACAGCCCTAAGTCATTTGGTCCACAGCACAGTGCATGTTTACCTTGTGAGCACATACTTTAGGCTGCCTTTTACAGTCTTGCCTCGCGCCTTTCCAATTTCTTTCCCACTCTGCTGCCCCAACCGACCTCGCCAGTACCTGTCATCAACACCCAGCACCCGACTCAGCACCCCACATGCACACACGAGATTGGGCTTATTCTTCACAGCAATCAAATTCCACCGACCTCCCCCCCCACACACACACACACTCCTCCCCCTTGCTACGAGGCTGCAAGGACCGGTAGGCCGACACGTCGAACTGGATGCAGCCCTGACCCCTGGACTGTAGAGGGGGGACGAGTGGACGTTTGCGTTCGCGAGGAGTCTCATCCAATCCCTCTTGTCTCAACTGAGGTTTTGTTTTTGGTGTTTTGTCATGCGTTCAAATATTTATTGAGCTACATTGAGTTATCATGAAGAAGCATAAGATTATATAACTAGGGAGACCTATCATATTTCTCTGGTTAATTGGTTTTGCGTGGCTTTACCAACTTTTCCAGAGGCTTGCTGTCATTTAAACTCATTGTTGCATTACCCTGATGTGCACTGCCTTTAGAACCAGTTTGGTGTGGCGCCTGTGGTTGTAGCAGCTGGTGCCCAGATTGGCACAGAGACACAGGAGGTCTGATAAACCAGCAGTGCTATATCCGTTGCCATTGGACATTGCTTGAGTGAGACATCTGAAGGTATTAGAATTTGTGAGAGAGTGGTGGTTGTTGTAGTCTTGAAAAGTATGGCCATCCGTAGAGGACTACACCGAGCGGCAGTCATTGCTTCTCACCAACAGAAGATTCTCTTGGAAGAGAGAGATCGTTAAATTAGCAAAGGAAGGAGACCCATGGCAAACTGTGCACACAAGGATGACAGGAGGAAACAAGATTGAGAGAGATTTAAGTTGTGCTTACGCTAACAGTGCAACAGCCTGGAGTTCAGCCTCCATGCCTATACGCCATCCAGATTTACAGCATCTAGGAAGTTGAGGAGAGCTTTATTGGCCTGCAGCAGTGGGTAGAGCCATGCAGCATCTCTGCTCTTGCTTGCCCTCCCTCTCCCTCTCTACCCCCCCCCCTTCCCCTGCCCCCCCAGCTGGTTTGGCAGCAGACCACCGTAATGGAGCACAGCTGTGCCAGCGATTACCCAGACAGCGGCGGGAGCACGGTTCATGTGCACCGCTCTGTGCTGCAAGCCCCTGCCCGGGTGAAGAGGACCGCGCTTCAGACTGACTTTTTTACTGGTCTGTGTGACGCAGCAGGCCGGCAGGAGCAGGAGACGGCGGGCCTGATGCGATCGCTCCCACTCAGGATCCTGATGACGGCCGACACAACGGGGGCCAGCCCAGCTTGGGGCCCAGGAGCCAGCCTGTAACCGAGGACAGCTGGGCCGGTGACAGCTTCTCCTTGGCAGGACACGAAGAGACCCTCCGACGGGTGTGCTGCCCCCCCCCAAGACCCCCGCCTGAGCACAGGGATGAAATGGAAAGAGAAAATAGACTTGTTGAAATTCTAAGGAATTGTACTGTACTTGGCCTCCCCCCCCCCTCTCGCCCCTTGCTTTCCAGACAGGCCCCGTCTTTAGGATTAATGCAAATATTCACTGTGGCAGTTATTGCAGAAACTGAAGATCTGAGCAAATCAAAGCTGACAGCTTGTTGGGGATTTTAATCAAGTGGAGTGTTGAGCTGACAGCAGCCACGCGAGGGTCTTGAGGTAACAGGCTGCCCAGTCTAATGTTATTCATGCTAACGTGTTTCAACGTGTCTGATTTTAAAAAACTTTCTAGGAGAGCGCTCTCTGTCCACTCTCTCTCACACACTCTCCCCTCCTCTGTCTAGCTCGCTTACTGTATCCCCTCGAAAATGGAATTAGTGCTGACAGCGAACCGACGCAGCGGTTCATAACCTCGGCAGAAGAAAATGTACCCAACTTCCAGTGGTAAGCAGCACAGAGACACACAGACGGAGAAACAGAAATGCAGACATGACGAAGTACAAAGACACACTCAGAAACATAGAACTATGAAACACAGAGAAACAAAGACCCCGGACACACAGGGAGGCAGCAAGGTCAGCAGGTCATGCCCTGACTGAACCAGGACTATTAAATTCAACGACCTGCCTTATGTATACAGTAGCAAAAAGAGCTTGGGAAAACAGGCGCTTGACAAATGGCCCTCTTTGTAACGGCCTTGCCCCCTAAATAAGCTCACCCCCCCCCTCCACACGGTCCTCTAACTGCTTTACGAGCCACCGCCGCCCCCCCCCCCCCCCGCCCCCCTCTTAAACATGTCACACACATTAGTAGCACGTCTGCTGACGCTGGCGAGTAGCGGCCTGTCAAGGAACGAGTGCGACCGCGCAGGTCCTTCGCTGTACGGCTGGAGGGGTCGCGCCAGTGAAGACGATGATACAGATACGGAGCAATGAGGAGGAGGTGGGGCGAGGAGGGGGGGCGAGGAAGAGAGGGAAGGAAGGAAATGGAGGATGGTAGTGGCGGTGGGGTTGCACAGCGAGGGAGAGGTGGAGAAGGTAGGAAGGTGGCGACACAGGCCAAGGCGGGTCAACCCCCCCTGCTTGCTGCCCCCTCGCCCACCTCCCAGGTAAGATAAACAATTGTTCACCGGTCAGTGTTTTAGTGTTTGTGTAAGAGGGCTTGTAAACGCAAAGGGAAAAAGCATGTGTGGACATTAAAATGTTCCAACCAGACCAAGGAGCGACTCTAACACCAGGTCCATGAGGCATGTTATGTGGGGTGCACACGTACACACCGACACACACACATACAAGGATGCTTTTACTCAGACACACACACATTCTGAACTGGGCCCGTTCACATTAAGAAGTCATATTAAGAATACATTTCACTTGCAGACATTTGTATGACACGCGAGAGGTGTACAAACCATTAGCTCTCTGGTCAGGCAGCGCTCAGACACACATGCAAACACGCGCATGCACTCACTCTCTCTTTCTAAACTTCAGGTTTTATCATGTAAATAAGCATTCAGTTCGCGCAGACACAGCATGAGTACATGTCAACTTGGATCTGGGCTGCCTCAAATCCTGTTACTGCTGACAAAGCTTTCCTTGGAAGCCCAGTCAGTGATTTCAGTTGTTGTTGCGCAAGGCTCTAGATTACTGGAAAAGAGAGAGCTGAGGCGTGGGTATCTAACGGATGTCCCAGAGGAGACAAACTTCTCATCACTCCAATGGCGTCTCTCTCTTGCTGCCTGCCTGCCTGCCTGCCTGCCTGCCTGCCTGCCTGCCTGCCTGCCTGCCTGCCTGCCTGCCTGCCTGCCTGCCTGCCTGCCTCTGCTTTCCCGTCTGTCTTTCTTTACCTCTGTGTCTTTCTTCTCAGTAGGTCAGCTCATTGGGAATGTTCGCAGAATGGATGTTCTCCAGGGTGAAATCTCTCAGGCTTCGGTTTATCATAGCTGAAGTGTTTCATTGTCAGAAATTAGATCGGAGAGCGTGATTCACGATGGAGATAATAACAATAATATACCATTGTGTGTGTGTATATGTCATAGACACACACTGACAATACATGCACACGTTATTTCTTGAGGGGGGCGAGTGGCGAAGGAGGTTGTGGGTCAGTGTTTATATTAGTGTGTTATGGGGCTTGGCAGGCCACTATACCCTGAGATGCAAGAACAGGGCAGGGACAGGATGTGAGGAGGGCTTGGCTCTCATCACCACACACACACACACACACTCAATCGTTCATTCACAAACACCAAACACTCTCAAATCCCCGTCCTGCTCCCACTGCCCTTGACAAAGGGGTTAATAAACTTGTTTTGAATTCCTTCACCTCTTAACAGGATCTACATTCCAAGCCTCGAATATAGTGGTTTAAACAATGACAGGAAGTACCGTGAGCTCACTTCCTGTCTCCCTCCTCGCATTTATCTTAGTCTTGCAGGCAAACTTTGCTATAGCACTCTACACCCCACCCTGACACCAGGCAACCAAACATACTGACTGCACCCTGTAACCCTCACCAACAGCCTTCATCCAATCGATTTACCCCACCCCACCCTTACACCAACCAAATGCTCTTTTCATCGAAAGCCAGAATCTGCACACGCCATTACTGTAAATGGTCTTTCCCCATCCAGCCCGCTGTCATCCAACAAACCAAAAGACACTTCATTCTTTTCGTTTTCTTTGAAAAGATCATTCAACTTAACCACACCCACACAAACATGCACGCATACATGAACATGCACAAGCACACACACACACACAGCTGACACACACTCACACAATTTGCCTGCCATTGGACTGGTCTCAATTATGCACCAGTCTGCACCCAACAACGATAGTTTCCTGGCGCGCCATTGAAGTGTGCAGACTTTTGAACAGTGAGCAGTGAGTCTACACAAGCTACATGTGTCCAGGTCAACTTCCTGTTTGATTCCAATTACAACCTGCTGTGAACCCTGACCCTTGAACCCTCGGCATATTGCCGTGGGGAGCGCAGCTAGGCGACGGCAAGGGTGTTTTTATGAAGTCCAACTGTCTAGGAGACCGAACAAGGTGGTTTCAGTTCTCGGGTTCGAAAAATGACTTATCTTGTTAAACATTCCAATTCGCCGGTTCTTTGATCAAGTTTACTAAACATGCGAAGCTGAAAGCAATTCTAATAACATATGCAAATCCAGTCTTCAAACACAAGCAGAAATGGGAAAAAAGGGCTGTAACTAAAATAGCTTGAGAGTTCGAGGGTTTGAGATGTTTGAGGCGTGGAGAAATGTGGAAGCCAGAGTATAAGGCTGGCGTGTGAGGGAAACTTAGCAGCCAGTTCGCTCTCCACCCAGGCAATGTGAACGCACAGCTTCAGTCTACACAAAGGACATTGTCACGTACACAGGCATATTTATGCTGAGATAATGTGTTCATCGCTGCATTAGCAGCAGGGTTGTGGGGAGGGGGGCGGGGGGGGTGGAGGTCCTTGGGGAGGGAGGAAGGATGGGGGAGTCGGGGGGGGGCAGTTGGTGGCAGAGAGCGGACCCTTCAACAGCAAGAAAAAAAGAAGAAACGCGAAAAACACATAACTTATAGAAGGAGAGGTGGGAGGGAGAGGCGGCCGAAAGACGTGAGGAACACCTGTGGGGCTGGATGCAGGAGTAATGGGGGAACGGAGAGGCAAAAGGAAAAATGGATTAAAGAACATAGGTCAGGGAAACAGAGCCAGGGTGGAATCGAAGGCCAGGTGAGAAGGGGGCATGGCTGGGGGACGGGGTGGGGGGACGGGGTGAGGGGTGAAGGGCGAAGAGAGGCATGGAAGACAACCAATGAGAGAATCTGCCCTCAGTGACAAGGAGGAGAGCTAACAGATCCTTGTACTTAGTGTGCACTTAGCGTCCAGTTAGAGTTGAGGTTCTATGGGGGGGGGGATATAATAGCTACAGGACAAAGAAGCATGTCACCCTGAAAGAGAGAGACAGAAAGAGAGAGATAGACCTTAAGCAGTAAAGCAGGGACACGCTGTACAGACTGCAGGGGATGAACACGCCAGCCGGATCAACAGCGTCTAGTTTATTTTGAGAACCGTCTAAAGTAAAACAAAGTAATTCTTCCCCGACCACCCTGGGCTTGACTTGGGTTGCATTCAGTGATACAAAACAAGCCCTGGGATTCTGCTATCTCTCTCTCTCTCTCTCTCTCTGTCTCTCACTCTCTCTCTGTCTCTCTCCACCCTTCACCCATTCTTGCTCTCCCCTCTCTCACTTGCTTGCTCATACTCTCTGCCCCCCCCCTCTCTCTCTCTCTCTGTCCAACATTTAGCAGCCATGTCATCTAATTCTCCACCTGCTCCCCATCCCCTTATTGGGACCATCTGTAGGGCCTCTTAGGGCTGTTTAAGAAACTCTGGAACACACATCCCCGTCCAACACACCAAACATATTTCTCTCTCTCTGTCTCTCTCTGTCTCTCTCTGTCTCTCTCTCTCTCTTTCTCAGGAACTCAGAAATGCTGGCATTTTACTTTTTCAGAAAAACCTTTCTCTTGTCACTTCTAGTCCCCTTTTGCTTAAATTTGTAGTTTCTTCCCCCCTCCACACATTCTTTCTCTCTCTCTATCTCTTTCTCTCCCTCTCTCTCTTTCTCTCTCTTTCTCTCCATCTGTGTCTCTGTCTCTCCCATTCTCTTGTTCCTCTTTCTCTGCAGCAACAGAAGCCCCAAAGGAGTGCCTCCGATACTCTGATACCCCGGTCAGCAGTGTCCATGTGAGAGCATGTTCTGGCTGACTGGGAGTAAGATTTAAAGACTGCTAATGCGGAGGTCACCGATAGTCACCACCCCCCCCTCTCTCCCCTCACCTGTTCCTCCCTCTCGTCTGGCCCAGAGGAGTGCAGTTGGGTCCCCCTCTTTTAACAAGTCTCTACAGAGCTATCCATCTTTTCTGAGAGCCTGTCAGTCGATGGGCAGGCATTCATCAAGCTGGGAAGTGGACCAGGTCCCATGTGGAGAGGACAGGCTCCCAGGGACACCAGCCAGCCCGGGCAGATGGACACTGGGCTAGGTGTGGGGCACGGGAGATCGGCCCCCTACTTCCTCCAGGGCAGCCGTGCCCCAGCGGTCTGTGTCATGTCACCCCCACCCCCCCTTCTGGTCTCCTGTGGTGGTCTCTGGTGTGTGTGTGTGTCCGCTTCTCAGCAGAAAGTTGTCAATGTAACATGAGCGGAATGGAGGATGTATGGGAGAGATCAGGTAGACATACGCACACACTATCTGAGAAACAAGCCTTATCACTCTCCTTAGTCAGGTTTTTACACCTCTTACACTTCCCAGCTTAGACAGTTTGTGCTTGTGTTTGAGCCCGGATATTCGAAGGGTTGTCCGCTTTTAGGTCCATCGCTTATCTTGCATTCCAGCACACAGTGTGTGTGTATATATATCTGGTTGCCCTTGAATGAGTTTCCTGCTCCCGGTAAATCACTATGGCGCATGTCAGTGACCTCACCAACCGTCTCCGTCTCCATGACAAAAGCCTGACTGAAAGACTGAAATCACTGGGAATCTTCCTGTGTCGTCTCTTCAACTCAAACTCTTTACATGTAATACTTTGTTTTGGTCAGGGTTAGAGGTCATACTCTAGTGCTTTCTGGTCGCAGGTAGAAAGTTTAATAAAAGTAAAGAGTGATTGGGTTGTCCAACAGAAAGACAGTTCTGACACATTGTTTGAAAAAGTTTCACGGTTCATCTGTCAACTCAACAGCCTCGTAATTAAATAAATATACAAATAATAGGTTTATAATCTTACATATACATGTCTAATGGCCTTTCTGGTCAAGCCCCTTGATAATGATGTTGAAGTTTAACTGTTTTGTCCTGGTAATAAAGCCATGTGGGACCAGAGTACGTGGTGCAGACTCAGTCCAGTCAACAGTCTACCTGCAAGGTCTGCAGCTTGTTAGCAGCCTAACCGGACATGGCCTCCGAGCAGGTGGACGTAAGACTAGACCCTTGTTTGTTTGTGTCTTTCCCGCCCTCCCTCTATTTTCGCTCCTTCATTTATGTCTTGGTCCTTCCTTCCTTCTCTCAGGGGCAACGTAGTTCCCAGGGCCGGGCACAGTGGGTGTCCCCACCCCCAGATGGTGAAGTCATGCTTGCAGGTCACCTCGCTTCAACACTGCTGTTTCTCTGTGTCTCTTGTCGTCGCTCTCTATCTCTCTGTTACTTAGTGACTCTGACTCTTTGTCCACACATAGCAAGTTATTCGAGGCACCTGTCATCCATTCTCTTGGTGTTTACATGTGTTTCAGGCCTAAGTAACACACACAAGCATGCACAAACACAAGCTGAAAGGGAAGTCACCTTGAATGTTGTGACACCATTGTCTGTGTGTGTGTACTTTCTACTCTACGAGGACAAAAAAAACATCCTTTGTTTGTGTCACCTGTTACCTTGGGACAGACGATCACGTGAAGGACATAAGGTCACAGTGATGTGACCGAGTCAGCGTGGCACTTCACACAGGCGCAGATGAACCAACCGCATTCAAGCTGCTAACGGTCATAAAAACTATAGATTCACACTCATCTGTTCCACATCCTTTACGTTTCCTTTGCTTTTTTTAGGTGACGGCCAAAAGTTTAAAGTGCCAATTTCTCACATTTCCCGGTATTATTTATAACAACGTCATTATTCAACTTTGCTTGACAGACTGCTTGTGTAATGAACTTACTCTGGCTCTTTCTCTGTGGCCTGACCTCTCAAACTGTTGATTGAGAGGAAATTTATTTTCCTCCAGAAACACTAGTTTTATTACCATCTCTCTGATACAGGCTGATGAAAAAAGTGAGGGTTCTTACACATTTATTTTCATAAAAGTAACTGCTACCATCAAATGGACCCTGAAATTGGTGCAATTTCTTGGCCTGCTTCCCGCTCGCCCCCTCTCTCAGTCTCTCGCTCTCTTTCTGCCTCTCCGTCCACTCTACAATTCCCATTCATTCTTCCCCTGGTATTGGTTTAAGCACACAGTGTGTATGCGTGAGTGTGTGTGTGCTTTTCATGTGCATGCATGTGCAGACACACATGTTTTTCTGTGTGTGTGCGCGTTCCCGCCCATTCCTATGAGATACGGCTGCAACCAGAGCGGGGATGTTACACAGGTGCCTGTGATGAATATGACTTGCTTGTAATATGTAATGATGGCGTTGGCCTGAGGCCAGGCTGAACGTTATAACTCCCTCCTGCTGCTTTATGGGTGTCAGGGCCCACTCCTCCCTCTCTGCTTGTCCTGTGGTCTAACCAGAACACTAAACGCTGCTACATATAACAGCCACCAGAACACTCGCATTCCCAGCCTCTGCGCAGCTGAGGGATTGCATCTAGTATGAGCTCATCACATGGAAGTCATTCCCAAACCTGTTGGTATCCTGACCAATTAGCATCCGCCCCTGAGTCCCTGAAACAGATCAATCCATGATTCATCAGAACTCCGGGACTTTCAGCTGCAGTGAACAATGAACAATGATGGCTATGAACCACCAAACCACCATCCTGGTCTCCACCGACCTCAGGGGTCTGGTCTGTCAGCCTCCGTGCCTGCGTGAGGCCTTCCTGGTCCCTGACCCTGACCTACGGGGGGCCACCCAGACCCTTCTCTCCCCTCACCACTCAATCTGGTGAGAAAGAGGATGTGAGGTGTGAAGTCATGTCCTGGTCTGGTTCTAAAAACAGAGATGAACGAGAGAGGGTTGTTTACATGGAAGGAGAGACGCCTGGTGACACAATGGAGAGGTTTCAGGCGATGACGTCCTTGTCCCTTTCCTCCCTCTCCCTCTCTGTCTCATATCTCCTCACATTCTTTCGGTATATTCTTCTTCTTTTTGGATGAGGCTGTTTCCTTTCGCTCCCCCATGTAAGCTCTGTCAGCTTGTTGACCCCGCCCACATTCCGTCTCCGTAAAGTTGCATGCTGGGACGCCCGTATTCCGATCGTGCTAGCAGCGACTCAAATGGGGAGCCAGGTGGCGCGTACCAGCAGAGGACCATCTGTGCCGGAATCTTCTGCCAGGGGTTCATGTAGAGAAGACAAACTGGAGAACAATAAAATGCTTTGTCATCTCCTTCTCTTGGTGCTTGCCTGCTATCTATGGTAGTCGACACAAATAAAGAGCTCACTCACATACACACTGAGGCACACAGAGATGCACACACTCACATGTTTGTTTTTAAAGGGCTCAACCTGTGGTTCTTCATAGTGAAAGCAGCCCTCGCACAGTATGGAGGGCTCCGAGACAGGTGTTGCAGGTTATCTGTGGCGAATAGTTGGTTCCTTCCTCTGTGAGCCGTGTCCTGGCCTGTTTGAAGAGGTCATTAGTTCTACTGGGCTACGCTGCAGGACCCCTGCATGTTCCCCGCCTGGCTTTTTACTGGTGAAGAAGGAAGAAAAATACTTCCAGGTACAGTTAAATGGGTCATAATGGTCATCAGGCTTGCTATGAGAATGACATGGTATTATGTGCATCGTGTTTTCTCAAAGCGGTCAGTCCGTCGGTCCGTCCGCCTGTCGGAAGAGGTCTTGGTGGAACACAACCTTCAGAAATCAAGGCACTGTGTCTGGTGAAAATGAACCTGCCTGCTCAGACAAACAGCCCCATTAGAAGCCATGTATCACTGTCAAGTCATATGGTGTGAATATGTGTGTGTGTGCGCGCACAAATATGGTGTGAGCGAGTACGGTCTAAGACGGAGGGGTGGGCTGACATATTTCATTTAAGGAGAAACAAGAGTGGCTGAGATCAAAAGAGACTTCATATAAAATAGAATGAGGCCGCTTAGAGAGCGACATGGACACCGCTTTGGGGTGAGTGACTCCTTGGCCTTGCTGCTCTTCCCCTTACATTCCTGTTTGACTTGATGTGTTCTCCAGGGAAATCTAGAAAGATTACACAAGATTTTGGTCTGATAAAAGACAGATTCGAACTTAATTCTAACCTTTTGAAGACAGACAGTTAGAATGCTCTGTCTACATCTTACTTGTCTGGCAATGTGTGATTTGTATGTTGTCTTTTAGCCTCAATTTTACTCTTCAAATAATTGATATGTGCCATGTTGATGGGAGGAAAACAATATGTTTTCAGTGATGCAAAACTTGTTATCTATTGTTTGTTATTTTTTAATCCATTTTATCCTGTCAGTTCCCACCATAATGTTTGTTCTAAATCCAAAATTGTGTTTGAAAAAGCCCTGATCTCCCTCTGCTGTTGTAAATAAGTAGGACAGGACAGTAACTTAAATATAATGGACACGTGAGGAATTTCTCATTCTTATATCAATGGAGAGGGTAGAGAGAGGAGAGAGAAAGAAAAGGAGAGGGTGGAGAGAGGGGAGAGAAAGAGGAGAGAGACGATAGAGAGACAACGGCAGGGAGAGAGAGAGAGAGACGAGCGAATGATTAAATATGTTTTTTTTTCTTCCCAATTGTTCTCCTCCGCTCACTCCATCTTCTAATTCTTGACTCAACATAAAGGCTCTTTAGGCCATATCTGACTGAGGGGTGGTGGAGGGGGTGGTGGTGGAGGGGGAGGGGCTGACGGTGTGAAGGGGACTGGGGGTTTGGGACGGGGAGGGAGACTGTGGCTTCTGAAAAAAGCAGTCGTCTGTGTTTATGGTGGGCTTAGAAACAGACCTGTCACCTGTCCCTGAATAAGCCCTGGGGGAGGGGCCTCCTGAAAGTGGCCCTCCCCATCCTCCACCCCCTCTGACCTCCCGTCACCCGCTCAGGACTCCTTCAGGATCGCCAGGCTTGCGACGACGGAGATGGAGGGAGATTTAAAAGAGGGTGGAGGGAGAGGTGGGGGTGTGTGTGTGTGGGGGGGGAGTGGCCTTATTCTTTTGATCTCCAGTGACCTCCGTCCTTACTTTCTTTGACCGTGATCAACCCTAACCCTCCCTCCCTCCTGTTCCTCTCTCCTCCCTCCTCTCCTTGTTTACTAAAGAACCATTTGTAGGATCACAAACTCAAGTTTCAGCCAAAACCAAGAATTGGCTTTACATTGGGTCAGGTGACTTCGGGTGAAAAATCCAACATCTGCTCCTTAACGTTGAATCCACTCGTACCTATTCGGGAGTGTTGTTGTAGCATATCAGCATCTGTAATCAGAGCTTGATTTTGCATTCGAGTTACTCCAACGTCCGGTAACTCAGGCAGCTCTCTTCCGCAGCGATAAAAGTAATGCACGTCGAACCTGGCAAACGCGGCAAGCCGATAGCGCAGCAACGACCCCCCTCCCTCCCCCCCCCTCGCCACTCCAACGCCCTGCTCTGGTGAGCTTTGAAAGGACGCCCAGACCTGTCACGCAGACTGATACTGTTACGGATGGGGGATGGGGGGATGAAAGACATTTTGTTGGAAAGAGACACATGGGGGGGGGGGGGAAATGAAAAATATGTCTTGTGTAGACTGTCACCTTCAACCAATGAGGCCACAGGTGCAGATACAAATACAGCGATGGCGTGTGCATCCGCATGCTGTTCGTGGCACGTTCTCTGGCGTTAGCGTTTGATCTGTTGACGTAGTCTGGAAACAAGAGATTCCCAGATTAGTCTTAAGTGGGTTGGTACGGGAAGAGTGGTCTGTTGGCAGGGATTAGACCAGACGTTCCATCGTAATCTATGCTTAATCCATGTTCACATTTGACCCTGCTTATTCTCTGTCAAGTATTAAATGACCAAACATCTACAAACTTGTCATGCAAACACTAGCACAGTCACTGGCACACTTAGACAAATGCATTCCTATACGCTTTCCTGTTCTCTTCTCTCCTGATGAGAAGAATTGGAAAAAAAGTGAGAAGAGAGAAAGACTTGGGGATAAAGAGCTGAAAGTTTCACCCTCTAGCCAGGAGTTGTTCAAATGAACAACTAAATTACTGTAAATTGTGTTGCTGTTCTTTGGATCAAGTTTAAAAGTTGTCAACAGTAAAACAGAGAAAGTTGGCTTTCCTCAGAAAAGAAAACCCAATTCTTACCATACTAGCAAGAGTCAACTGTGGGTCAGTGAGTTTAATACCAATGGCTATGACTAAACATTCCCTTTTCTTTGCAAACAAACAAACAAAGCAAAAAAAAGCTGGGATGTCGCCCCAAAAACGTTGTCTGTGATAGACTAAATTGGTGAGTGTTTTTCCCCCCTTCTCTCTGACAGAGCAAGAGAGCAGAGAGAAGAGTGCTGGTGTCTGTGGTGCAGAGAGAGGAGTGCTGGTGTCTGTGGTGCAGAGAGAGGAGTGCTGGTGTCTGTGGTGCAGAGAGGAGTGCTGGTGTCTGTGGTGCAGAGAGAGGAGTACTGGTGTCTGTGGTGCAGAGAGAGGAGTACTGGTGTCTGTGGTGCAGAGAGAGGAGTGCACGTTGGGATGTGCTCCCCTGCTTTCTCTCTAACTTTCGCCGAGTCCCTTTGTTTTGCTTTCCTGCCCCTGTTCTTTATTTTCTTCCCTTTATCTCTCTCGGTCATCTTTCATCTTTGTGTTCAAGCGGGCCTGGGCTTCATCAGGAGCCAGGGGGGAGGGGGAGAGGGGAGCGACCTTAACACCCCCCTCACCATCCTGCCTTCACTCATCATCCCATCTCTTCCTCTCCCTTTCGATCCCTCTCTCTCTCTTTCTCTCTCACGCTCTGTCCATTCTCTTTTGTTATTCTTCTTTACCTCTCTTCCAACTCCCTCGCATGAAAACACACGCAGACCTTTGGCTGACAGATGGGGGGCGCGCAGATGAAGGGGGATTTACACCTCTGGTCCCGAGCCAGGGACAGTGCCAAGGGGAACAGGGGTCCCATAGTCACCGAGGGGGGTCTATCACAATGTCACATGTGATTTATACACCATACACACACACCTACGATCGTGCACTTAGATATCCCCCCCCAACACACACACACAAACATTCCTTGCTCCTAACTTTTGGAAAACATGCCTTTACTTACCTTGCAAAGACATTTGGTTTCTATAACAGCCAAACCACCTTTGCTTAAAATAAGAAAGACAATAAGAAGAACTCAGAGATCAAGGGAATTTGGTTCAAGAACTTATAAATGTAGAAAGCAACAGGATGGCCATTTAACTACACTGCCTTGAAGGTACCCACAAGGGCACAACTTCATGTTAAAACATCCAAACAGCAATTGTTCCTTGAACTGCAGTGCAAAAAACTCAGGTTGAAAAGCACAGGTCAGTGGTGCACGGATCAGAATCAGAAGGTCCTAAACGCACACACATACACACACATACACACACACACATTGACCTACCTAACCGCACAGCGCTTCCTCCTTGGTCATAACATGACATGTCTCAATGAGTGCCTTCTTTTCTCTTTCTTTCAAACCGACAATCGTAAGTTCAACAGGATCAGCTCAACAACGCCATCGCTTGTCGAAGGCTGGTGAGCCCTGAGCCCCTCTGTTGAGCATGGGTGACGCAAAGAGCTGGAGTCTCTAGGAGGAGGCTGATGGTGCTACAGTCCCAATCATAGAAAGGAGAGGGAAGGTGAGAGGAGGAGAGGGAAGGTGAGAGGAGGAGAGGGAAGGTGAGAGGAGGAGAGAGAAAATGAGAGGAGGAGAGGGATGGTGAGAGAAGGGGGGGTGAGAGGAGGAGAGGGAAAGTAAGAGGAGGAGAGGGTAGGTGCGAGAAGGAGAGAAGGTGAGAGGAGGAGAGGGAAGGTGAGAGAAGGTGGGGTGAGAGGAGGAGAGGGAAGGTAAGAGGAGGAGAGGGTGGGTGAGAGAAGGAGAGAAGGTGAGAGGAGGAGAGGGAAGGTAAGAAGAGGAGAGGGAAGGTAAGAGGAAAGGTAAGACCAGGAGAGGGAAGGCGAGAGGAGGAGAGGGAAGGTGAGAGGAGAGAAAGTATTTTGCTTGGCGTGGCATGAGCTCTGACAGTGGAGCTGGGTGGCTAATGCCTCACGGACACTTAACATCAGCACATGATCAGTCTTCTCGAACCCCTTGGCTTTACAGTCCAGATGAAAGATGCATTTGGCGGAAGAAAGCAGTTTTGTGAATAATTCAGTTGATGCTGTGCCAAACATGGCTCATGCCTCATGCCATAGGTCAGATTAAGGCTTCCAATATGTGAACAAGAGAAAAATGCTGAGCTCACCAATTGTTACTCCACAGCATTGCTGACTGCAAGCCATTCTTTGGAGAAAATCTGTTTTTAGCATTATAGAATGATTACATGAAAAATGTGTGCTCCCAAGCCAGACTGTAACCAGACTCAACCCTCTGGGTCATGCCCCCCCCCCCCACGATAGTTCAATAAGAATAATGAGATTTACAGTGATTTATGAATCCTGTTGTTTATCTAAACCTTCATCATTCACCAGGAAGTCCCCTTTTCCCTAAAGGGGTCCCTGCAGAGAGGGCCGACTGGCTTGAAAAAGGCCTTTCCGTTATATGGGTCTATGGGGGGGGTCTTCTTGTTCTCCTCTTGGTACGTGTATGTGTCTGTGTGCGTTGTAACGCAGTAACATCTCAATCGTGCAACATTCGTGGTGAAGCAAGACACACGTTGACTGTTTTGTTGAAAGCCTGGTGCCAGCATGCTATTTCAGCATTACATTACCATCCAACCACTTCCTAATACATGTGGTATTAATAAGTAATGGGAGAATGCTACCTCGCGGCACATCAGTAACGCTAGCTTGGTCTGGAAGAGATCTCCACACTCACATTGCTTGCGGTTTAGCACACCTACCGACAATACTGTAGTTCTCCACACTCACACTGCTTGCGGTTTAGCACACCTACCGACAATACTGTAGTTCTCCACACTCACACTGCTTGTGGTTTAGCACACCTACCGACAAATACTGTTAACCTCTCTTGTACGTAGCTGCAAAGTGACACTAGGGTGCCATCTAGTGGTACTTATTGAAATATTACAACGTTTTTTTATGACCTTGCCAACACACAGATGCAAGACTTTAAAGTAAACCAAGCCAGAGAAACTGCACCCTGTCAACATTCCACTCTCTTCCCTCTTGCAATGTCACATTGTCAATATGAACTGAACTGAATTTGGAGTTGTTATTTTGACCACCATGTACTGCAGGGCTGGATCTGGGTGTGTGTGAGCAGTACCTCTGTGGCAACAAGCTTCGACCCACTCAAAATGTAGAGACTGTAATTATCATTAGATTAAATGTTTTTGCGATCACGTTCTTTTCGTAGTGGTTTAGTAACGCAAATGAATTGTGAAGTTATCATAAATACGTTTTATTTAACCGATGCCTGAACCGCACAATTGCCCCCAGCCTTTTAGAAACTTATTTCTGAGCTTTTATTTTGAAAAGTTAAACCAGAAATCAACAGGAAATGAGACTTGGTTCAGCCTGCCGAAATTGGACATCAACCTTTGAGCAGTTTGCTGATGTCAGTGCCGCCGTGTAGTGAATATCAGGATAATACTGTAAATCTAAAATATCCAGAGGCCTGGTGACATCGATTGCAAGATGCAGCCAAAAAAAGGGTCATGGTTGTTTCTACTGTGGACGCTGTTAAACGTCACTTTGATTTCAGCGATTGATCCAATCAGTACCAGCATAGCGGTTGGCATGGCTGCCACTCTCACTGGCATCCTAGCAAACTACAGAAGTATTTTCTACTTATTTCACGAAGGTTGCCGACCAGATTGGATCGCCTTGAACAGATCAGGTAGGATGGACGTAAAGCGAGCATGGGTATCAGGAGCGTCGTCAGCTACGTATTCTTATCACACCAAAATGTGATGACTACTTTTTTGCGTTCGTCTTGCGGTTGACTGCTTCCTTGCCCAGACCAGCTGTGACTGTCACAGTAAAGGGCAGTTGTGGAAAGAGAAGCACGTGAAGCAGTCAGCCTTAAAGCTGTTATGTGTAATCTAGACAGGTTAGCAAGATATCTTTGAAATCATACAGCCCCTTAATTTCATCAGTCTCCAAAGCCACGCCTCCTCATTAAACACACTAAAACATCCACAACCTACATGAGCTAAATACGTAATACATTAACAGAATATAGAATATGTATAGAATATATCTTCGCACTTGATTGTAACGCAAGTTTGATCAGCACAGCACTTAGCATCTGGCTGTAAAGGATTCGTGAACAAGAACACCGTCAGTGTGCAAATAGATCAACCCTCATTATTACACTCTTTGCCGAATGCCGGTTGTAAAGAGACCAATCACTTTAAAACAATTAAATTAATATGGTAACAATTACACATCTCAACGTTCACAGCAAAATCACTGAAGTGGTTCACAATGCACAACAATGCATGTAGTGCATAGTAAGATACCGTGTTTTTCACTGTTTTTATTATGCGTTTGAATTAAACTGAAGCCAATGATGTGCGTTTTTGAGGACCGATGTTATCATACTTGATTTTGGCAAAGCATGCTTGCTAGCTACTTTAAATTAAAACATATTTTTGAAAACGAAGTACATCGTTGAAACCACTTCCAATATGAATTTTAATACAGTATGTATTGAACCATTTCATTAAACTGAGACTTTGTTTTAATAAAATTAATTTCGGAAACACTATAGGCCTATTTTGTGTGTATTGAGTCAAGGTGGCCCATTGAATGCACATTTACTGCGCAACAATGACTGTTGCAAAGTCACGTATAACAGGATATGGAGCCCTCTGCTTACGAATGGAAATTTAACTATGGAACAACATTAGCAACCCTGTCTTTTGGTTTTCCTCCGCTAACGTTTTACGCCTCATATAGCTTGCTATTTTAGCTAAATTATCACATTTAGAAAAATGAGAGTGACTTGCAAAACATTATTAAGATACGTGATGACCGCATGTGTAGCGTTTCATGCTGTCGAACCTTTCATAGTTGATATTCTTGTAGGTGGCGTTGCAGTGTGGTGGGGTAGTCGGGAAAGTTGTAACCCAAAATGGATGAAATTCAATTCAACAGGTCGGATAACATGTCTTGATTAGTAAAATATGTGTTTGCCCTTTTAGCTACCATGTCATAATGTCTACTGTGTAGCCGACTGAAGTGTTTGGGTGTCTGTTGGAACTGAGCTAGGGCTAGTTTCGCGCCGTTAGCTAGGTGTACATGCACCTGCTTGTTTTAATGTCTACCCTACTAGCAATATTTGCTGTGAATTTGACTCTGGCCGTTTCTGTGTTGACTGTATCCCCTATTTTTGCGAGGGCAAATCAGACAAACGAGGCCACTAATGCACGTCTTCTCCCACAGGATTGGAAGTAGACCTGCAGCGAAAAATGTTCGGTCAACATATAGCTTCCAAAGTTATATTGAAAGCCGTGACCGGTTTCATGAACAATAACAACCCAAAGAAGCCATTGGTCCTGTCTCTCCATGGGTGGACTGGCACAGGGAAGAACTTTGTCAGCCATCTAATCGCTGAGAACATATACAGAGAAGGCATGAGAAGCGGCTTCGTCCACATCTTCACATCCGAGCTTCACTTCCCTCATCCGAGTCAGCTTGAGATATACAAGGTACTTACACCGTCATATTAAGCCAACTCGATGACTTTTGAGGTAATCGGGAAATAACTTGTCTTTTTCTTTGTTTGCACCTCTAAAAAACCCCGATGTTTTGTTTTACTTAACCAGTCCCAGTTGCAGCAATGGATCAAGGGTAACGTTACCAACTGCCCCCGATCCATGTTTATCTTCGATGAGATGGACAAGATGCAGCCCGGTCTTATTGACAGTATCAAGCCATACTTGGACTACTACGAAAAACTGGATGGTGTTTCATATCGTCAAGCCATCTTCATCTTCCTCAGGTGGGAGACGCAACACCAGTTGCCAGATTGTTAGACAGAAAAGAATGACACTTGTAAAGCTTTCGTTTGAGTGTAGCTCCACGAGGGATCAGGGGGTTTATGAGATTTACATAGAGAATGCATTGTGTTGTGGTTTAAATCAACAGTAATGCTGGTGGAGAGCAAATCACTGAGAAGGCCCTCGAATTCTGGAAGGCTGGGGCAAACCGAGAAGAGATAGAGCTGAAGGACCTGGAGACGGCTCTCTCTCTTTCCGTCTTCAATAACAAGAAAAGTAAGCTTTGTGTCCTCTCCTGGCTATCCAAATTTCAGGAGCAGCTAAATAAATAGAATGGAGTTAAGCCTTTTATATCTTGAATATTCCTAGAATGTCATCAGTCATACAGTGCTGGTCCCTTACTGTCTGACTTTCTCTTGGTTTGTTTAGGTGGGTTATGGCACACCAGTCTGATAGACAAAAATCTGGTGGACTACTTTGTTCCATTCCTGCCTCTGGAGTACAGACATGTGGTCATGTGCGCCAAGGCAGAGATGGCGAGCAAGGGACTCAAGCCTGACCCTGATGTCGCAGTCAAGGTGGCGAGCGACCTTGTCTACTTTCCTAAGACTGAGAGGGTCTTCTCTGTCAAAGGCTGCAAGACCATTGGGCACAAGTTGGACTACTACACATGAAAGTCAAGAGCCTCCTATTGGCCGAAGAGAACATTACAATTGCCTTCAGTTTGCACTTTCTTCTGGAAAAGGCTGTCTGTCAAAGGGATCAAGTCAATAACTGAACTCTAATTGAGAGAGGGTTATCTCCCTTATATCGACCAGCTTCCTTATTCTCACGTGGAGGACATCGACAAGTGACTTTTGATGATGTTACATCTCCATGCTGCTAATTCAGCAACTGACTTGAGTTAGGGAGAAAAAGAAGCAATATCAGAAGGGGAAAGACTATCCTTGTGAGCAATCAAGGTGCCTAACGATCCCTGCTTTTATCTACGTTTGAATCTTGAATACAATTTCCTGTTTTAGTGGGGTTACGTCACTCTCATGAGCGATTAATGAAGTCAAGTCATGTTTTAAAATAAATGGGAGTAATGGGTTGCCATTGAAAAAAGCACTCAGAAATTGTCAATTTTTGGTGCAGTTAAAAGCCTATTTGTATTTCGCTGGTTGATAATATTTTGTGTAACTTTTAGGACCTTTTATTCCAACATGGAAAAATCTGCCTTGATACTCAGGTGTGCCTATTTGACAGAAATTAATCATTTCACCAACATACTCTTGATCAAATTATTTCAAATTATTTATTGGTTGAGTGATAGCTTCACTTCAGTTCTGTCAATTCGGTCAGTAATGTACATTATGAGTCAGGACCCTGTGTTGATTTAAGATTCTGTTTACTGTGCCTGACATGCAGTTACAGTTAATGGCCTCATCATGCACTTCCACCAAAGGCTTTTAGGATAGTTTGTTTTGGGTTATATTTGATGGATATCAAAATGGTTTTTCTCGATGATTGATGGAATATCACTTCAATACTACTGTGAAGTTTGCATGTATCCAAGGGACATGTACTGTCAAGATTCCCAGTTGAACTCAAACCAGGTAGTGTGTAAATCTGGACCCTTGTAAAGCTGAGAGCTTGGACTGGTCACTACTGCAGATGCATCATGTGAGGCCAGCGACTGTTCTGGGGTCTTATGTAAGGACAGTGTTTTCTGTCACCATCTGTATTTTCCCAAGCCATTACTGTTCGATGCCAGTCCACAAAGACTTGAGTGCCAATATACCCAAGTGAGAGCTTCTCCACTACTGTTCTGTATGGCTGCTTTTAAGTTGCTCCTATTGGAAACCCAAATAAAGCTTAGCAATTGTTTTGTGTGTCTCAAATCTTTATGAATTAAGTAAATCTAACCGAGATTGCAATTTATTTAGTTGTTAAGTGATGTCTCATTCCAAGCAATTGAAAATTTAGGTTTAAATCAACTTAGTATGAGCCCCCCCAAGCCTGGCATTTTTCAATTCACAAGCAAGGATCCATATTCTTCTTACGAATGATTTGCGTCCGACTGTACGAATGACAACTTTATTTGACAAATCCAACCCTTTTTCTGACATACTTGCTAAAGAATCTTGGTTACAGCAAGACACTGACACAGTGAACCATCTGACCAGTGCCTGACAGTCTTCAAGCTTGTTCAGATGGTCTTATCCTTGGATTATCTGGTCTGGTCCATCACCCAAAATCAGCCAAGAGAGCCAGAGATACCTCTGGTGATGTGGAAAATCGCACAGGCACAGTCCTTAGTCTTCTTTTTATACAAGCAGAACAGCATTAATGCAGCCGTCGTTCTCTGGGTTATTTGTCACCTGGGCGTATTTACCTAGAAAGAGAAGGAATATTTAATCACTGCTCCTTACACAGATTGCGAAATACAGATCTGTATTATGCATGGCTCAAATAGCTTCAACAAAGTCAACAAAAGCTTGTCATGTGACGTTGACATGGCTCACCCCAGATGACCTTTCCTCCCTGCGTGACCAGACCCAGCTCGCTGACGTTGACCTCGACGACGGTTCCCTTGGTGATGACCCCCAGCGTGGTGTAGAGGGGGGACGAAGGGTTTTTCTTCACCCCCAGGATGGGCAGGCAGAACGTGGCCTTCAGCTCTGGGTGGGTCACATGTGCCTTTTTGAAACGTAAACCCTGAAAGACCGGGAGGAAATTGTTGACATAAAAATCAAAAACAAATGTGATGCATGAAAATGGGACACTCAAGGACCAAGTTAAGACGATGATCATTTAAAGTAATACTACTACAAATGTCCTCATCATACCAAAATACAACCAAAAAGCCAAACCAATACAAAAAGGACCAGGCGAGCAGCCTTACCATGGGTCTGATGAAGCGCTCATACTTGGGGGGCTTACGGGTGAACCCTTCGCCCACGAAGCACACCTTCGTCACCATCCTCTTCCAGGCCTTCTTCTGCCTCTTGCCTGTGCGGATAACCTTGAGCACCTCTGTCTCGCCCTGGGCTCGGACCTTGGGCAGGGGTACCTCCCATTTCCCCTGGAGGGATGGAACAGAGGACAGACTGGACCATCAGAATCCTCTCTCTGACGCGAGATGTCAGAGGAACACTGCTGCTTTTATTTCTGTTACAGTGACTAGACTTTCCATTTGAGCATCATTGATCATCTGGGTTGTTGAGGAATGTTTTGCTGAAACCACAGACTGGGCGGAGCATCGAGCGTATCAATGCCTTTGGTACTCACAGCTTTCTCTTTCCTCTTCTGCTTGATCATGTTGGACAGCACCTTCGCCCTTGACTGGCCTTCTCTGTCCAGCAGGTAGGCAGGTACTGCTCCCTCTGGTGTCTTGTCATCGTTCTTCTGCTTCGTCTTCCTCTGTTCGTGCATCTTGATGCTGCGCAGAAGCGCAAAATTGGACAGAGATTAGGATACTCTGAAGACTGAAGAGCATTTGCGGGTTATGTTAGCATGAATGGAAGTATTAAAGTGACAAATATGTCGATTGCACACGAGGCGCTTGGTGACCATGCGTCTTTTCGGAGAAGAGCATCTCTCACAATGTCTACTCACGTTTTCTTCATCTGAATCTTCTCGGAATGCCTCTGCTTGTGGTACAGTTTGGCTTTCAGGCCGATCATTTTCCTGGCCTTGTGGGAGCGTTCGTGGGCCTCACGGCTCTCCTTCTTTCTCTTCCTCTCGTGGTGGTCCAGGCGGTAGCCATGCCGCTTGCGGTGCAGCTCTATGTTTCGTTCCTGTCTGGGCTGGGGGGGGGGGGGGGGGGGGGGGGGTATGTCAATGACTTGCAACCAAATTACATGGTAGAATTCCTGCCTAATGCAATAGCAAATATTGAGCAGAGATAAACTTTGTCTTTTGATTTTGGACCATCCATAACCATGTGTCTCTGATTAGTTTGAAACAGATACACACATAGGCCTGTGGGTCAGGACGTGTGTAATCATGATATAACGATTCAAGTATTCCAGACACATTTGCCATCATCAACCCTAAAAATGACAAGAGATGCTGCAACCGTATTTCAATTAGCTACGTTACTTACAACCATTATAACATAGTCAAAATAACAAATCCTGACCCACAGGCTTGAACACATTTAACTATACCACAACATTCGAGTCTGTAAGGTAAAGACATATCCTCTGCTGAATTTCAAGTTTGTAATACCAAGAGAATATTTATCTTTGTGCGTCAATTTGTTGTCAAACAGTGGAGTAGTTCTCATACAGTGCGTTAGCATGTCATCGCTACCACATGTTTGCTTAGCATAATCGGCTAACACAATATTTAGCTGAATACAGCGCATAGATAACTATTAAATGAATAAGAAACCAACCATTTTGTGTCTTGAAGGTTAAGTGTTGTTGAAAAAGCGTCTTGGTCGGATTGGTTATAAATGATGTTGATTTTAGCCGTTAATACGCTTCGGGCTTGGGTCAGTGGTGTTATTTTCCCAAAGCCAACAGTTTAAGGGAAGTACGTCATACGGTGGTGTCTAATTTCTATTTTCCGGTATGAAATCATTAATTATCGTGCTTTCTACAGGCCCTTTATTTGACTTTTTTTGAAGGAAATAATATTTTACTTGAGAAATCTGCATTATGCATATATTTATATACTTTCGATGAACCTGGAGTAAGGTTTGACACGCTATGGGAACAGTAAAAATGACTAACAACTTTCGGGGAAGTATTTTTTTGACGCACAACACTGCACTACGAGGCGAGGATACTGAAGAGGGAGATGTAACTTGTACATTTAACTGAGTTAACAAACAAAACGTAGCAACAAGTGATAGATCAAAGATTTGTCTCATGGTAAATAAAGATCTATTTATAAATAATGTGTTAAGTTAATGTGTTCCTGTTTCTCACAGTCGTAGTCAGTATCAACAAGGTTAATGGGTGATGCATGACATTCACCTTGATTGTAGTATAGAGTGTCATGACAGTGACAGGAAAGGAGCTATTTGATCTTAAAAGCAATTTAATGCCAATATCGCGTTGAAGATGCAGCTCCGAGCGGCCTTTGGGACGTGCAGGGTGGTGGTTCTGGTAAGTGCTGTAGCAAGCTGACAAAGAAAATCTCCTAACTTTCCAGGAATATTTGGAAACAATGTCTCCTGTGTTGATTTCAACAGTGTAGCCGTTTGCTCAGAAATGGTCCGCAAACCTGCATGTGGCTATATCAGGGGAAGAGAAAGTACAGCTTCATGCCAGGTGAATGTAACACATTCCCAGACTGCATCTTGATCACACCAAAGGGAAGTCGACAGAGGATTAATTTTATTACATGAACCATTAATATCTACAACCATATGTTTTGTTTATTGTCACAGATGACGTCAAATCATTGCGAACCGTGGTCAACCCAGACACGTCCAAGCAAGTAGCTCAATGACAACCTGATGCGCGATGTCATAGTCTTGGGAGTTAGTAGTGGGCGATAATCTGATATCACTTTTCTCTCTCCTCTGTTGTTTGTCTTCAGAATCCGGAACATTGGCATCATGGCCCACATAGATGCAGGGAAGACCACCACCACTGAGAGGATGCTGTACTACTCAGGCTACACCAGGGCTTTAGGAGGTGGGTTCAGGGCTCTTGGATACTTCATACATTTGTTAGTTATTCCTCCACTAAACATTGTTAGAGTGTGATGAAAGGTATACAGGAAGAGCTGTGTGGACTTAAGTGATCTGTGTGTCGGTTGGTTCTCTTTTACATATATATCAATATATAAATATATATCTATATATATAATATATATACATATATACTATATATATATAAATAACATCATAATCTATATATATATCTGTATATAGATAGATACCTTCTCTCCAACTGCTTTTTTTCTGTTACTCTTTCAAGTTATCTTGCTCTATTTCCCTCCCTCCCTCTCTCCCTCTCTCTCTCTCTCTCTCTCTCTCTCTCTCTCTCTATTTCTCTCTCTCTCTATTTCTCTCTCTCTCCCTCTCCCTGTCTCTACCCTTGTCTCTCTCAGATGTTGATGATGGGGACACAGTGACCGACTTCATGGTCCAGGAGAGGGAACGGGGCATCACCATCCAGTCAGCAGCCGTCACCTTTGACTGGAAACAACACAGGATCAACCTCATAGACACCCCTGGTACAGCCAGCCTCACACCATGCTGCAGATCAGCTTCAGTAGCCAAACAGGAGGAATGAACATTGAACACAAAGCAAAGACTTGGACATTGCTCAAGCCCACTCTTCCTGTGTGTGTGTGTTTCAGGACACGTTGACTTCACCCTGGAGGTGGAGCGTGCTCTGCGTGTTCTCGACGGCGCCGTGGCGGTGTTCGATGCCTCCGCTGGTGTGGAGGTAGGTCCTTGATACCTGTCAGTTACACAGCACAGGCGTTACTTCTCCTGCTCTCCCGGATGCGAACCATCCCAGTCGGGTTTTTAATCGCGTTTCCTCCTCTGTGCGTTGTGCATGCCAGGCTCAGACTCTGACAGTGTGGAGGCAAGCAGACAAGCACCAGGTGCCATGCATTTGCTTCCTGAACAAGATGGACAAGCCAGCCGCCAGGTAATGCTTCCCACGCCGCCAATCCTGCAGAACGAGTCCTGCAGTCTGGTGGCAACGCGCTTCTTCGCTCTAGATTCTGAGGGGAATCTTCCATTCTTCTTTTAATTCTGTGTCCTCTTCTGTTCCAGTCTAAGCTTTTCAATTGAGAGCATTAAGAAGAAACTTAAAGCAAATCCTGTTCTCCTACAGGTACACATACTTATTTTAATGTTACGTTAAATCGGATGATAACAAGGCTTCCCGGATCTGTGGTTTGAGTTTTCATGCATTATGTCATCTGTTTCGCAGATTCCTATTGGTAGTGGGAAAAGCTTCGTAGGATTGGTTGATTTGATAACGAACCAGCGAATGACATGGCAGGGAAAGACCAGAGAAGAGGATGGGCGTGTGTTTGAGATCAAACCCCTCAGCCAATCAGATGACCCAGATCTTCTAATAGAAGCCAAGGAGGCCAGGGAAGCTTTAATTGAACAGGTACAGGATATTACATCATTATCCCAACAGTCAGGGCAATTTGTGAATGCTGAAATTGTCTTGTAGGAACTTTAATATTTGAATTGTTTTCTATTAAACCGGATAATACAAAACTTCAAATCATTATATGTAAAAACAATAGAAAATGTTGAATTTTTTGTATCAAATCTTGAGTCTCTCCCCCTAAAACCTCTATCAGGTTGCTGATCTGGACGATGAGTTTGCTGAGTTGTTACTTGGTGACTACAGTGAAAACCTTGATGCTGTTCCTCCAGTAAAAGTAAGAACTACATAACATTTCTTTAACTGTGATATATTTATGAGTGAAACCCTTTTGTTTTTGTGCTGATTTTTGTAAATGTTTCTTGAGAAATGTGTTATTAGATTCCTGTGAGTGGTTCATTGCAGACCAAAAAATGAGCGGTACAGATGGTAGCCCTATTGGTCATATGTTGGCACTATAACAACTTTAAAAAAAAATCATAATTCAAAAGGACATATTTTTACTTTTACCCAGTAGTAGAATTTGGAACCAATGACTATTTACATCCCAGTTAGTAGTCAAATATGAACCAAAACAGAGTTTCAGATTGAAAGTGAAACCTTCATTCCATCTGTCTCCCCCTCCAACCCACACTCAGCTCCAGCAGGCTGTGAGGCGACTGACCCTGGCCCGTAAGGGGGTGCCCGTGCTCTGTGGCAGCTCCCTAAGGAACAAAGGGGTCCAGCCCCTGCTGGACGCCATCACCGCCTACCTCCCCGCCCCCAATGAGAGGCACCACGACCTGGTGTGAGTGAGCCCAACCTGCCCCCCCCCCCGCACATATCACAACAGGCTCATCTGGTGATATCTCGCCAAATATAAAAATGTTCTTTCATCCACTGAAAGACCTTCCACAGACTGTAGCCTGCGTTACATCAGAGGTTTTTGTGTTCGTAGGCGTTGGTATAAGGATGACCTCTGTGCCCTGGCCTTCAAGGTGCTCCACGACAAGCAGCGCGGACCTCTGGTGTTCCTCCGGATCTACTCGGGCACCTTGAAGCCGCAGTTGGCCGTGCACAACATCAACAGGAGCAGCACGTAGGTGGAGGACATCACACACCTCTCACGCTTGGACATATCCAGAAATCTCAATGAGTGCTCAGTCTATTTCTTGACTCTGGATATCTCCACTGAATTTGCGCTGGTGTGTGACTTTTGCTCCCCTGGGTGCGTACAGAGAGAGGATGAGTCGGTTACTGTTGCCGTTCGCTGACCAGCATGTGGAGATCCCGTCCCTGACTGCAGGGAACATTGCTCTCACTGTGGGACTCAAGCAGGTAGCGTATCAATGTGCTATCAACTGCCTGTATCAATGCAATGTGTTTTGATCTACCATGGGGAAGGAAACATTTACAAAAGCGTCAAGCATGCTAATGCTACACAGGCTGGCCATATAAGACAAAGTCAAATTCCCAACTTGTATGTGATAGTCCATGTCAACCCCGGGGTCCTAGTCCTCCACAGGGCACCAGGGTGTCACTGCTGTCCCCTCTCCCCTCCCTCTCAGACGGTGACAGGGGACACCATTGTGTCCTCCAAGGCCTCAGCTGCCGCTGCGGCTCGCCGCGCCCAGATCGAGGGAGAGGGGGAGAGGAGGAGAGGAAAAGGCAGTGGGGACCAAAGCAGCCTGGTCCTAGCTGGGGTGGAAGTCCCTGACCCTGTGTTTTTCTGCACCATAGAGCCCCCAACAATGTCAAAACAGACAGGTAGATATCCCATATCAGTCATAAAAACCAACTACAGAATCTCTCCCACACACGCTGGAGGCAAAAAGCTCAGATTTTAGTGGGCTCTGTCATGATACAGCATAGTTGTCAGCACCCATAACTGCACTTTGATATAAACCCATTTTCCTTATCATAGTAAACAATATTCCATGTTTCAAACAGATCTGGAGAACGCCCTGACCTGTTTACAGAGAGAAGATCCCAGTCTTAAAGTCAGACTCGACCCAGACTCTGGACAGGTATGGCAACACGCTACAAACACGCATCTAATATTTGGTAAACAGTGTTCACTGAAGTATGCAGCCAAGAGCTGTGGCAAATACATCTTTTAAAATACATTTCGTAGATACAATGACATCAATATTCAAGTAGAGTATGAATGGTTGTAAAATGCAAGATTTCATAATCTGTGTAAACCTTATTGTGCTGAGTATTATTGCTTGTATTATTATTAATCATTAGCTATGAAATGGCTCATGTTCTAGAATACTGTATTTTAGATGAATAGTGAACCGTATGTTTTCTAAATGTGTTGTGTGGATTGAACGTCGTCTTGTCAGACTATCCTGTGTGGGATGGGGGAACTGCATATTGAGATCCTGCACGACCGCATCAGGAGAGAGTACGGGATCGAGACCCACCTGGGACCCCTCCAGGTGGCCTACAGAGAAACCATCCTCCAATCAGTCTCCACTACAGGTACACACACCCATCCTGTTGTCCAATCAGTACCTTGGCAATACAACATGCTCTATAAGCATTAGCACGATCTCATTAGCGTCTGAGTGCATTGGCCTGATGTTTCAGACACATTGGACCGGACAGTGGGGGAGAGGAGACACATGGTGACGGTTGGCCTGGTGGTCAGCCCTGCCACAGAGCTGTCGGACACTACTTCCTGTGACATCACCTGGGAGGAGGAAGTGAAAGGTCACCTGTCAGAAGAGCTCCGGGAGGCCATCGAGAATGGCGTGCTGAGCGCCTATCTCCAAGGTAACCAGGTTCCGTAGGCAATAGTCTGGTCCCTGTGATTCTCAATCTGTAGTTTGTCTTATTATTCTTTTGTTGCGCAATGTCAATATTGTCAACTCAACAAAACAACACAGTCAAAAGGTGTGGGCAACAACTGGTTATCTATAGCTCACTAATCCCTTGTTTTTGCTGTAGTAGCACGATGCACTAATGGACACCAACAAAGCCCTCTTTTCTATCTAAATCCCAGGCCTTCCGTCACCAAAGATCATTGTGTGTGTCCTATCCTTATGATACCAAAAGTCATTGTGTGCTTGTCCTATCTCAGGTCCGTTGCTTGGTTACCCGGTGCAGGGTGTTTCCACGGCGATCAAGAGTATGACCATGGAGCCCGGGACGTCGCTAGCCATGGTGTCCGCTTGTGTGTCCCGCTGTATGCTCAAGGTACGGCTACACACACACACACACATCTATAAGGCTTGAAGGTGGCCATTAATATTGTCAGTACTAAAGTTGATGTTATGTAGTTTGGTTGTACACAGCACCGCTGTGTGGAATTCAATAATGGCAGTTAATAATGTCCCTGCAGGCTTTCATCCAGAGTCGCCATGATGACAAGGTGCTGCTGGCATCCGTGCCCCTGGCTGAGATGATGGTGAGTGGCTAAGAGCCGTGTGGCAAACATCTTGTCTTTATCCAACAGACATACAGGTGGGATTCAAATCTGTGACCTGGACTATTGACCTTGTCCCGATTCGTAGGGCTACTCTACAGTGCTGCGAACTTTGACCTCGGGGAATGCCACCTTCTCCCTGCAGCTGGACTCCTACCAGGCCATGAATCCCCAGGAACAGAGTTCCCTGGTCAACAGGATGGCTGGCCTCTCGTGATATTGTCCTCATCCTGATATTATGATTGTTTCCTATCGATGACTAATGGCAGGAAAGTGTGGACAATTGGAGGCAGGGACTGAACATCTTCTTTTTGATATTCAGTAGTACGTCTGACCTTCACTATTGGCATGAATGTGTCATGGTTTGCACTATTGAGTTGTATTTCCTGCGCAAATTACAGATCATGTTGTCAAGGTGTTTCCACATTAACAAGGAGTTGCAATTGCTAATGTAATATGGTATTAAAGCATGTGCACAGATTGGGAATGTGTTGTGCATTGTTTAATAACTTAATCGGTTAAATCATAAGCACGACACATCTCTGTGACCTTTCAAAGGTTGAATCATTTTATTGAATCATACATTCATATAACAAGTGTGAATTCATAAGCTGTGACAACAAGGAAAATGATTCTCGACTGAAAGCGAGCTATTCAACAACTGGTACAATATACGACAATGTACGTTGTTGAAAATGAACAGTGCTGGACAGACTTGATCTGAAGTTAAATTCCTATAAAACCTTTGGCAAAGGATGTGCGTGACAAATTTCCCTTGATTATCGTTCTACCCATCCTTGTTTTCCCTCTTCCAATTCCAGGGGCCCCAGGCTCCCAATGGCTCTCAGTTGCCATTGTATTCGTGGGGACAGTAACCAGTAAACAGAGTCTGCGCTGGGATTCCACGCCTGTTTCAAAACAAAAAAATCCCATTGCACATCGTCCACAGAACAACCTCGGTTTTTACACAGATCGCAATCAAAAACGGCACAAAGGACGTTTTGTGCAGCGAGTTTACAAAGATCTGTCAAGACGTCATCGCGCCTGCGGAGGTTTTACGACACTGCGATGTACGGCAGGCTAGCGACTGAAGACTTACCCAACCATGCGGCAGCGGTGCTGGACCAATCGAACGTAGGCGTCGCCAACGTCAGTCACATCCTTGCTACTCCACAAACGCTCTGCCACCGCACTGGCACGAGGCCTGGTACACGCACAATTGATGAATCAGTTTAGCATCATTTTGACTTGATTTCAAATTCTAGACCTGGAGCTGGTTCTTCACCAAGTTAAGGGACATTCAACTAATCAACAGTGTAAACGACAGTGAAAATTGTGATTGGTGGGTGTTGAGTGCAGCACTGCCTCCTACCAGAGTCTGGGCGTCAGGTTGGTGGCATCCACATACTCCCCCCACAGACAAGCCTCTCCACCAATCACCAGCTTCTTCTGTGCGTCAGTGCCTGAAACACCCGTGTCAATTGGACGTGTCAAAAGGTAAATGTATGACGCCAAAGATGTAAACTGAGCCCTTTTCAAAGCCAAATTATGAGTATTAGCAGGTCATAGCTAAGTGTTCAAAGTGTTTTCCCTTTTGCTTTAGTCAACAGGCTTACACTTGCATGGAGTCCAGCATGAGAGGTAGAATCAGGCTTAAAACAGAAGCTTTTGGTGAGGCAAACGATTGTTTATGGTGTTTAAGGCTGGTGGGTTGGAGCTCACATTGGCATCACATGACCAAACTAATCAGTCTTAGGCAGAGGAGAGGCAAAGTCTGGCTTTATAACCAACTGCAAAACAATTATCCATCGGTCCAAAGAGCGTCAAGACAGGATGTGGTATGAGTACTAGAACAAGGACTGGTGCTAGAGCTAGCTCAACAGGTATCAAAAGGTTTTTGATTAAAACAAATGACCATATCAAGACACAAACACACCCTTGAAGTTCTGGGGGTCCGCCTTGTACACGGCCTGCCAGTCCTGCCCATAGGCGATGCGGTTGAGGTACCAGGGTGTGGAGAGAAGGGTCTGGTACCCAGACAGCGTCACCCTGGCCATCTCATCCTGGTACTGCTGCTCGTTGCCTTTCCACACGTGGATGAGCGTGTCTGGTTTCAGCTACGACGCAAAGCCACATACAGACGTGAGCACAACCTGCGGGGTAGCACAGCGCATGGACCGTGCGATCCGGTTCCATCATGGAACACTGTCCTACCAACAAACAAGCTCTCGTCTAAGGGTACATTCAAGGTGTGAACAGGTGTGGAGAGTGCAACGGTAGCGTGTTGCTGAAGGATCTGTAATTGGAGATGAGGCATCCAATGGAGTTTCCTTTAGTGCTTTGGGTCTTCGTGGTTTAACACAATGCCACCACTACATACAATAGGAGGTTTGGCAATGTCTTGTTGACTATTGTTGCCTTGTTATTGATCCTGAATGTACCTCAGACATGGCAGGACTGTTACGGTTCCAATTTGCAAAAACATATTTCAGGCGGGATGGAAAAAAAGGAAGAAAATAAAGCACTACCAAGCATTTGAGAAGTTAGTAGTTCTAAGAACTAACTTTCAATGTGGTACAGATGGAAATAGATGAACATAAGTAGGCTATACCCTGGATTAAAGCACTAGCCAACGATTCTCAGACATAATAAAATGATCAGTAATCACAGTCTCATAATGCACAAGCCTTACTTGTGCAGCTGATGATCTAGCTATGATCTGAATATCAATGCAAAATCAGGACGTTCTCTCCCATGAAAATCCAAACACCTACCAACAGAGCTCTGAACCCACCATGCAACAAGAACCAGTCTCTCAGAGCCAAGCCAACGCTCCACCAACCCAACCAAACGTAAAGGAAACATGCTACTGCCAAGTGCAAGTCTGTTGAAGGAAGCGAGTAACAAGAACAGTGCGTACTTCACTGTGTGTAAAAAAAAACTTTTAAAAAACTACAAACACCTAGAATCAAACATGGAGAACTACATGTGTTCTATGAGACTCTCAATCACCGCAACTTCAGTCTAGAAAGTCTAGAAAATTCACACTACCACAGCAAAGAACTGACCCTTGAAGTTGAACGGTTCAACTTTGTAGTACTTCTGCCAGTCCTGCCCGTAACTGATCCAGTCTAAGTACCAGGGGGAGGAGAGGATGGTGGTGTAGCCCGACCCTGTCACATTCTGCATCTCTTCCTCCAGCTGGTTGCCCATCCACACGTGCACCACCGTGTCTGGCTTCAGCTGCAAGGATCAGGCCAGGCCACAGTGTGTACGATTCACTTCATAAATCGTCATGGTACTTCCAAGACATAAACATCTGTGATCATTTTGGTTGAGGTGGGATGTATAGCACACCACAGGAAGAGCTGCCCTCGTTTCTGGAGCTGTTGTACCACAATTTAACAGAACTATTTGGCGAGACTCTGTAGCTTGGAGCCAAGTTGCAAGGTATACGACAAAATAAATGAAACAATTTGGGGCTCTTAGTTTGACAAGCATACTCTGTGGAAGAAATTTCAATCCGTGATGTTGGGGGAAATAAACGGTTTGCGCATGCTGCACAAGACAACTACTTTGATAATGATAACGTGGATTAGCTTGTTTTGGGGTACGTTCAAGATGAGAGCTGGTGGAGAGAGCAATGGTGTCATTATCTAGCTGTCAAGTGCTTTAGGTGTTTACTTTGGGTCTTCATTGTAAGCCATGAATATTGTATCAACATCAAATCAAACAGTGTATTGGTAAATATGTATCATCATGGTAGAAACATGTTGTTGATCTTGAACATACCCCTGACACAGCATTTTGGTTGAGTATCACGCTTGCCAAAAAAACACAAATAAAAAAAGTGTTTGTCAGAGCGTGAAGCAAATGTCGCAAGTATTGAGCATTTGCAGTGACCAACTAAGCCCAAAAGGATCATGCAGTCAAGTGTAAGCCTGTTGAAGGAAGCAAGGAGTATTTGCTGTAAGAATATTAGGGTTCCCTATCTTCATGAATACAAATGTTCCCTTGTCATTGACATGTAGAAAATACATGATTTCTATCTCTACATATAAGATTTATAGTTTAAATGTATGGCCTGAGAACCACCACCGTCCCCTCCCACCACCTATCAGTAAGAACTGACCATTAAAGTTGAGGGGTTCAACTTGGTAGTAATTCTTCCAGTCCTGCCGCCAACTTATCCAGTCTAAGTACCAGGGGGAGGAGAGGATGGTGGTGAAGCCTGACCCTGTCACCTGCTCCATCTCCTTCTCAAGGTTGCCACCCTTCCACACGTGTACCACTGTGTCAGCCTTCAGCTGGAACAGTCAGGGAAGGCAACGGTGTTTAGAACACACGCTTTCTTCAGGGTTGCACGGAACATTCGGCATACTAAAAGAACGCCTTACGCTCTTTAAAACTTATTTATAAAAATACAAAACAACCATGGTTCACAAGACTTGCCATTGGATTTATGCTTTGAATTCTAAAAAGATGTTTAGAGGTTCTGGAGTCCTATCTCTACATTCTTATCTATTACTCCAGTTTGATAGTCTTGTTGAGAAGATTCTGTATTGCAGGTCCTCAAGAACTTAGTTGGGAAATCATGCTAAAGCATAGTCATGCAGAGCAATGCATAGTCATAGCCATGCATAGTCATGCAGTGCCATGCATAGTCATGCAGAGCCATGCATAGTCATGCAGAGCCATGCATATTCATGCAGAGCCATGCATATTCATGCAGAGCCATGCATAGTCATGCAGAGCCATGCATAGCATCCAAGCCAAAATGTTTCATGTTCTAGAACACTGCATGTCTCGAATTTCTAATGGATGGCGTAAAATGACGTTCAAGAGGAGAATGAGCTTGTTACCTTGACGCCATTATCAAACACTTCTTGCCAGATCATGTACCCCTTGTTGGTCGTTGTGACGATATCCAGAAGCCTGACATATGTAACATGAAGATTGGAATCAACAAGCCATCGTTAACAAAAGTTGAACAGTGGTTTTCAATCTTGTCCTCAGGGACCCCTTGTCCTGCATATTTTAGAGGTTTCCCTGCTCCAACACACCTGATACTAATGCATGTTCATTACCAGGATTCTACAGAGCTAGATAAAGAGCTATTCATTAGAATCAGGTGTGTTAGAGCAGGAAAAAATTCTAAAGCGTGAAGGACAGGGGTCCCTGAGCACTAGGGTTGAGAACCACTGAAGTAGAACATGACCATCACTTTTCTGTTAAGCCTCTTATCTGCTTTTATCTTTGCGTGGAGCCCAGAAAGAGGATCTGATGTTCTAGTTCACTACAAGTTCTTGTTTGAGTTTACTAACAAAGTATGTGCACGAGAAAAAAATGACAAATCCCACCGTTGTATGTAAAGCGACTCCAGTTTTCTGTAGTCCTCACCAAAGCCTTGCTGAGACATGAACTTCTGGATGTCTGGGTTGGACTTCCTGCAAGGCATAAATCTGATAAGAGATTGCCCTACAGTATATATGCTGATACAGAATATCCGTTTGTTTCCTTGAAGACTGCGAGATGGTTTTGAGGCCTGGTTCCTGGTCTGAGGATCGTCTCACCAGCAGCTGAAGTCCACCTCATCTCCTCCCAGGTGTACGTAGGCGTCGGGGAACACGGTGCTGACCTCGCTGAAGAACTGGCGCATGAAGTCGTATGTGGTGTTGAGGATGGGATTGACCGGTCCGAAGGTACCGGAGGGACTGCTGCCGGAGTAGCAGGGGGTCAGCAAGTCCTTCTGGCCTGGTGGGAGGAGGGGGGTGGTCATTGGAGGAGACCATGTACTGACTGATGAAAAGACACGCAATCCCATTGCCATTATGTGACTTTTTTTCTAGCGTTTACTGACCTTTACCCCATGACTGGGTGTGACCCGGGGTGTCAAACTCAGGAATGACACGGATGCCCCTGAGGCGGCCAAACTCGATAACCATCTTCACATCGGCGGGGGTGTACACATGAGTGTAGGGGTGATACGCTCCCTGCCAACAAGAAAATCAAGAATACAACATTAGCTTGGTGCTCGGAGAACTGTCAAGAAGCAGACTGGTTTGACAGGTTCTGCCACCCCTGTAAAAAGCATATGGGTAGAATTCCTTGAGGATGTCTTTGGCAGGAAGCTGCCACGAAGAAATCATCTGTTCGTCCTCACCTGCTGGCTGAGCTGGGGGAAGGTGCGGCTCAGGTAGGGGAAGGAAGGATCATCCACGATGTGCCAGTGGAAAACATTGAACTTGTTCATCGCCATGGCTTCCTACACAGGCGGGAAATGACAGGTTGCGCAAATGTTCACTATAATTTAATCATATCGAAAGTCTGTATTACACTAAAACAAAAAGGGCCAAATGATGACCTTGTACACTCACTAGCTGGGTTAGGATGACTTTGACTGGCAGGAAGTGACGAGAGCTGTCCAATAGGATGCCTCGATGCGCAAACCGCGGGAAATCGCTGACCACGGTGGCATTGAGAGTTTTCTAGGGAAAGCAGATAAAAGCAGACAGACGAGGTAGAAGAATCCTGGTTGCTGAGTATAGTCTTGTGAAACAAATTCACGGCAAAATAGCAGAAATAAGAGCTTCCACATTCCAATGGCCGTTGCTAAGACACGCATGACTTGACAATTTACAGTGGCCTGGATATTTAACAATTTCATGTCTCTTGTGTTATAGATAAGGAACTGAAGGTGAACTCACTGCTCCATATTCATCTTCATAGATCAGCTGGCTAAACGTCTCAAGACCTGATAATTTGAAAAAAAGGACATACGGTAAACAGACTGCAGTGACATTAAAAGTTCACAACAGGCGTGAAAGAATTTTTCAGAGAGCTGATACAAATATACCAGTACCTGTATACAAATCAATTCATTAAATATTGTAACTCTACAAAAAACATTGTGTCAGTTATTTGCACACAACCTGTTAACTCATTCGTACGCAAACCCATACTATGCTGGCTGCATTCTCTTACCTCTCAAAGCTCCCCAGACCTTGGGGGCCTTCAGAACAGCATAAGGCTGGTCCACTGTCAGCTCATCTGTTGACACGAAGAGAGAAGAGGCAGGGAGTTACGACAACTAACTGATCCTACTGCAGATTTTGAGTTACCATATAAAAATACCCCACAAATTGCCAGTGTTTTTAAGTCCCCATGTTCAGTAGGTCTGGCGTCAACTGTAGATTAAACCTTGATTAACCCTGCTTCCGGTAATCTCACCCTCAGTTCAAAGTAAGGAGCAACGGCAAGGTAATACGCCTTCAGGTACTGGGTCATACTGGGGTGTACTATGGTCGCCAGCATCAAGTAGTTAGACAACTGCTCTACACACCCAGCGATCGTTAAACATAGGATTTTTTTACTGGGGTATAAACTTGTTTTCCTGCTGATCGGAAGAGGTCTAGCAAGAGAGCACTCACATGACTCATCAGAAGACACACTAGGGTGGCTGTCACATTCCGAGTCAGCTGACGTGATCCACACCTGCAGCTCCGCAATCTCGGAGGGAGCCGTCTTCTTGTGGTGTCCCTTTCTCAACGTTTCGAAGATGTAGTCGTAATACCTGCGGCACAAAGCACGCACCTGTTAACTGCTGAAGTGCTGACAGGTCAAGGCAAAGGATTTGGCTTAGAGTCATCACCTTATGACACAGGCTTCATGGAATCAATGAACATACTTGTTTCTGTGGAGGGCTGTATCCCTGCTATTAAGTTCACAACAACCTACTAACAGGCAGTATTTGTATTGTCATGGACACTTGGAAACGTGTGATGTGTGAAACGAGGCAAGATCATGATAATTAGCTATGTGCTTTTGGCACAGCTACAATGAGCTCCAATGGAAAGTTAAATATCCCCATTAAAAGCGTGATGAATGTGAATGGAAAGAGATTTAACACATAGGCCTACCTTCGAAATGCATTCTGTAGAAGGTTGCAGCTTGGACCAGCAGACGACAGTTTAGAGTCGACAATTTGGAAACTGCCACTGCTCAATTTGAATGCGGTCTCGGATATTTTCACATTCTGAGGCAAGGGCCACAGAGAGCCATACTTCGAACCGTCCGCGGGTAATTCTTCCGCCTCACGAATGTCGTTATACTGAAGCCCCTGACTTACAACTGCTGTGAACAACAACGTCGCGAACTTAAGCATCACCATGATGTCGAGGACAGATACAGCCTAGCTGTAACCGTCCGAATTCAGCTTTGAGTTCCGATAATGCCGTGATGTTTGTTCAAGCTTCCCGAAGGAGGCAGGGCTTCAAATGCGGAAATGAATCGTAAACATGTAGCGAATCATAAGGTCGCTCACATGACTTCATCAGCAGTTAACAGAGGGGATTTCTTCACAAGTTTACTTAGTCAGATTAATATGCAAATACTCAGATGCAAATATTCAGAAATACACAGTGCTACACTGATAACACAATAACATACACGAACCATAATAGAGGCAAATAATAAAAACTCAATTGGACACACTCCTCATAAAAACATTTGGATTTTGGAAACAAGATTTTCAGAAAAAAATTCAACATCGAAAAGCTGACTTGTCATGGTACGTTTTAACTAATTTAGAAGCCTTCTGTATGGCTACTGTTCTAAATGGGCGTAAGACCATTGTATTATCCCATAAACTAATGGGATTTTGCAGTAGTCCAGAAGCTACATAATATTACAGTAGCCCAGTGACAAATTAAATTAAATTACTTGGAGATGGATCGCAAACAACTTCGAAGAAAGAGGTAATGCAATTAATTTCACTAAATTGTAAATTAAAGTCCAAACAATAAGTATCCAGCAGATGGCGCTGCAGTTCTATGAAATTACGTTTCTGGTTTCTGTGGTTCAAAAATGGTCTCTCAATAGCCAACGGGACACATAGATTGTGAAATGATGGACAATTATCATAAGTGGCGAATAAGTTTGAAGCACGCCTCTCAAATTCATGCAAATGATCACTGTGCTTGTGCTTTATATCATACTATCCTATATTAACTCAGTAGCCTTCTTGTGATCCTTTATGCAAATAACGTGATAACATTGAACATTTATATATTTCTAATTACAGCCTATATAAGCTGTAGCAAATACACGCATGGGTATTTAGTCCATAACCAAAATAACACGGTTAGGCTATTACAATCTATGATCATTTACATGAGGGCACGATAAAATTACCGTGTTATTACAACACTAATTAGACTTAGTGACTTTTCATTTAGAATATAAATCTGGTTTCCTTACAGTAAATAAGTTCAAGTCATGAAAATCTTAGATATTGATGTTCTTTAAGCAAGCTTTCAATTGGGCCAAGGGCCATTTACTCCCAGCAGAAACCACACTACTTTGCATAATCCTCCCACTTTTCGTCTTAAACCCTTGAATGTTCCTCCCCCTTCCTCTTATAAACACACCCATTGATTTTATTGAGGGAAGACCGGAGCGCAACGCGCACACAGCCACAAACGCGCAGCACCTCGTCAGGAGTGAGTTGAGGCCAACCGTTACGCGCTACGATTGAATATATCTGCACGGAAGACTTTATTTAAACGGAAACAGTTCGTTGCGTTAAGGTGCCACCCTTTGGATTCATTGCCAGAGGAGTCAGCGATACATCCAATGAGATAAGTCTAGTATAAATTGAACATCTTCGCTTCGATTCCTCCGCCCAGGCGACTGAGGCGAGAAACCAAGAAGCGCTCAATCCCAAGCACGAGAGGCTTGGCTGATCCATCATTGTGGCTCTTCCAGCGGTGGCATGTTCGAGGGATAAAGGGGATAGAATTGAACTCCTACTTTCACCTAAAGAGGTAAGGTATTCCCATACAGTTTTACTGACCGATTACATTAAGCCTGTACCTTACTTGCACCAAGAGAACCGGTGAGATCCTTACAGAAATTCCAACTGAAAACATAGGTAAGAATTGTTGTGGAACAGGAAACGCCCCATGTATCTATACATTTCCATGTACTGTTTGTTTTTTGCCACCATCCCTTGCTGCTGTTCCGATAATAACCATAGATATTAAACAGTTCGTCAAAAAGGAAATTGTTGTGGAATTGTCGCTTATTGAGCTGTTACGACCACTCCTACGTGAAAGATGGGCTGCACTATTTTGAAAGCTCCCATAAACTGATTTAGATTCACGCTGCATTGATTTCAGTTGAAATTTTCAAAGCCTATATCCACACATCTTATATTTGATTGTATCATATGATCTTCAGTTTACATCTGTCTAGGCAACGTATTGGATTACCCTTGTAAGTAGCCTATAACCCATCAACCCACACATTAACCCCCTCACCCCAGGAGCCCCTTTCCCTCATGAACAGGAAGGACATTTGGTACTAATTCACACTCAGCAGTGCCTGCTCTCACCCTGCCCAGATGCTCCTCGTGTAAATGGATTAACCAGAAGGCATCAGGTGTGATGGATCAGCCATACTGATGTGCCATTAATGTCCCAATTCGCTAAGCGACAGTTTCAGTGCCGTGGAGCTGCTGGCTTCAACACAATTAACCTACAGCTAGGGGAAGAGGAACGGGAAGGACAGCCGGCTGGGGACCGGAGCCCCTGTATCAGTTACATGACAATCAAGACTGATTAGATTTGAATATGCACTTTCAGACAAGCAGATGGCAGCCGTTTACTTTGCGAGTCATGTGGAAGTCCTGCCCAGTGATAGTGCTCATTTTGCTCCCATTCCTCCTGATTGGACGGCTGAACTGCCACTGTGTTTACTTTTTAAAGTTCTCTTTAATATCTCTCTATTTTTTCCAGAGGCTCTTCCTGTCTGTCTTACCGTGTCTCCTTCTCTCTGTCTCTGTCTTGCCCCCTCTCTCTCTCTCTCTCTCTCTCTCTCTCTCTCTCTCTCTCACTCTTTATTGCTCTCTGTCTCTCTCTCTCTCCATCTCTAGTTGACACCTGGTAATGATTAGTCAGCTTCCAGCCTGACATCAGTCAGGATGTGTGTATGTGTGTACATGCGTGTATGTACGTGAGGTCTGACATCATCCAGCACCTCTCTGCTTCACATGTGAGCATCTTTGGCATTTGCCTCATGCTCTCTGGGCAGTCCAGAGAGACCCTGCTGATATTGATCATATGAGACAAGCGCCTGTGGATTCAGGATGAGATGAAGGCAATAGACGCCTTGCTCCCCCTCCTCTGGACTTAGTACAGAGATGACTCATACAGTCTAGTAGGGCTTGGCTCACTTCCATGTTGCTCCAGTCTATGTCCCCATGTTTTTACGGTACAAGACCCTTTCAAATTGTCCCTTGTATCAGTATTGTATATTCCTTGTCAAGTCAAATCAACATGTTTATGTGTTTTACAAGCAATGTCACAGACCGCTTTACATATGCCATGGAACGTCACCTTGGACGTTCGGTCACATGGCACACGCTCAAGACAATCCCTCTGTTCTCTAATACCTTTCAGGATTCAATGAAAATGTCCATCTGCGTCCATGAGAACCGCAAGTCGCGTGCAAGCACCGGCTCCATGAACATCTACCTGTTCCACAAGTCCTCCTACGCCGACAGCGTCCTCATGCATCTCAACGCCCTCCGCCAGCAACGGCTCTTCACCGACGTCCTGCTGCACGCTGGGAGCCGCTCCTTCCCCTGCCACCGCGCCGTGCTCGCCGCCTGCAGCCGCTACTTCGAGGCCATGTTCAGCGGAGGCCTGCGGGAGAGCCAAGCCAACGAGGTGGACTTCCGGGACTCCATCCACCCTGAGGTCCTAGAGCTCCTCCTGGACTACGCCTACTCCTCGCGTGTCGTCATCAATGAGGAGAATGCCGAGTCGCTGCTTGAGGCCGGAGACATGCTGGAGTTCCAGGACATCCGGGATGCCTGCGCCGAGTTCCTGGAGAGAAACCTGCACCCATCCAACTGCCTGGGTATGCTGCTGCTGTCCGACGCCCATCAGTGCACCAAGCTGTCAGAGCTGTCCTGGGGCATGTGCCTGAGCAACTTCCCGGCCATCTGCAAAACGGAGGACTTCCTCCAGCTCCCCAAAGACATGGTGGTTCAGCTGCTTTCCCACGAGGAGCTGGAGACCGAGGACGAGCGGCTGGTCTACGAGGCCGCCCTCAACTGGGTAAACTATGACCTGGAGAGGCGCCACTGCAGCCTGCCGGACCTGCTGCGCACGGTACGTCTGGCGCTACTGCCCGCCATCTTCCTCATGGAGAACGTGTCCACAGAGGAGCTGATCAACGCCCAGGTGAAGAGCAAGGAGCTGGTGGATGAGGCCATCCGCTGCAAGCTGAAGATCCTGCAGAACGACGGGGTGGTCAATAGCCCTTGCGCCCGCCCCCGCAAGACGAGCCACGCCCTGTTCCTGTTGGGCGGCCAGACCTTCATGTGTGACAAGCTCTACCTGGTGGACCAGAAGGCCAAGGAGATCATCCCCAAGGCGGACATCCCCAGCCCCAGGAAGGAGTTCAGCGCCTGCGCCATCGGCTGCAAGGTCTATGTGACGGGGGGGAGGGGCTCGGAGAACGGTGTGTCCAAAGACGTGTGGGTGTACGACACCGTCCAGGAGGAGTGGTCCAAGGCGGCGCCGATGCTCATCGCCCGGTTTGGTCACGGCTCGGCTGAGCTGAAGCACTGCCTCTACGTGGTGGGAGGGCATACGGCGGCCACAGGCTGCCTTCCCGCCTCTCCCTCTGTGTCCCTCAAACAGGTGGAGCAGTTCGACCCAGCGACCAACAAGTGGACCATGGTGGCCCCTCTGAGAGAAGGTGTGAGCAACGCAGCAGTGGTCAGCGTCAAACTCAAGCTCTTTGCGTTCGGGGGCACCAGCGTCACTCACGACAAACTACCCAAGGTGCAGTGCTACGACCCGCAGGAGAACCGTTGGACGGTGCCCGCCTCCTGCCCGCAGCCCTGGCGCTACACAGCCGCGGCTGTCCTCGGAAACCAGATCTTTGTCATGGGCGGTGACACCGAATTCTCAGCATGCTCGGCCTACAAATTCAGCAGCGACAACTACCAGTGGACTAAGGTTGGCGACGTCACGGCCAAGCGGATGAGCTGCCAGGCGGTGTCGTCCGGCAACAAACTCTACGTTGTGGGCGGCTACTTTGGCACGCAGCGCTGCAAGACGCTGGACTGTTACGACCCAACACTGGATGCCTGGAATAGCATCACCACAGTGCCCTACTCGCTTATCCCCACCGCCTTTGTCAGCACCTGGAAACACCTGCCTGCCTGAGCAAGGCATGCTGGGACTGCCCAAGCCAACAACCCCTGCCTGCATCCCATGAGGTACGGAGATCAGTCGTCTGCCGCTTCTTTTCTGTTGTACCCTGTGTTATCTGTCAGAGGAGAGAATGAGGATTATGCATAATGTATTAGCACCACTGTTAGGTTTCAGGCTGGCTCGGCTGAGAGGAAAAACATGAAACAATATCCTGTTGTCATACTTCCATGTAAACATGGTTGAATATAGATTGGCTGTTTCAGTTCAGAGATTTGCACAGGGGAGGAAAGGAAGGGATCGTATAACTCCGTCACAGGTCAAATACAGAAGATATGCTAGCCGCCGGAGAGCTGACATTTTAACCCTGTCAAAACTTCACTGTTTACAAGGGGCAGAGATCCCTTTTGACTCAGGCACATTAGGTATTGATAGAGTAATTAGATTGGGATGTGGTTTTGGCCAGCTTTGAACCAGAACGCCAATCAATCAGCCAGCATTCAACTACTTCCTTTGTTTACTTCCTTTTGACGTCTGGTTGGTCCTCAGACAAACGACCAGTGACTAGGACTGGCTGTCTGGCCCCACTGATGAGTGTAGCCTCAGGTACAAAAATGGATACATTAATCAGATATGATAATTGCTATAATGAGAACAGCGATGATAACAATAATGATGAGGATGATGATCACGAGGAGAACGATGACGACAATCCCGTCGATAGCACGGTACAGTTTAGAATGCGCACCCGTACGCAGGCGTACTGCTATGGTGCACACATTCACAAAACAGCAGGATTGAAACGTTTTTGTGTAGCCTGTCGGAAACCGCGACGAGGTGTAGACAGCGTCACGGCGGACAGCAGAGGAGCGCTAGCAAAAGCAGAGGAGCACATTGTTCTAAACCCACCATGTCGCCATAGAGACAGCTCCACTCGGCCCCCTTTTGTTCTTTATGTATTGTCTGAATTGCTTTAGTACTAACTATAGGATAACACGGGTTCGCACAAAACGCTCTTTTTGCTGTGAGGGCGGAAGATACTTGTGCGTGTGCAATGTTGCGTTCGACTGTGCATGTGCAAGTGTGCGTTCGGATGTGTGTCAATGTGTGCGTGCAGACTGAAAGGGCACACATGAGATCTACTTGAAGGGGGGGGGGGTAGGGATCGAGTGTGTGAGAAGGTTAAGTGAGTTATGAGCCTGTGGGGTTGGACGAGGGGCCGAGTGCGGTAATTGAAACAGAATAGAATACTTTTATTGTCCCTGTGGGGGAGATTTCCTCCACGTGGAGAGGAGGGAAGCCAATTAGACATGCTACATGCTAGCAGGCTACACAAATTCTGAGGAGACTCACCCATAATCAATCATCTTCTGATGGGTTTATGGTGCTTAAGAGCAAGACTGGGATGGGCTTGGCTAAACTATTCTACGCACACCGGACACACACATACAGTCAAAGCGCCTGGGCTGGAAGTGGCTGTTGACTGGGATTTTGTGCTGCCTGTTCCCTCTCACCCACACACACATCTTCCTCAAAAGTGTAGCTTTCTCTCTTTCTTTTTCCTTACTTCTCTCTTGCCCTCTCTCTGTCTCTCTCTCTCGCCCTCTCACTCTCTGATGATAAACAGGCCAGACGGATGTGGAGCACGGCCGGCGGGCGGCCCTGCATGCTCAGTCTGTACACTGCAGGCTTTGGTGTCCTAATCCTACTCTCGCTTTCCACCCCACACACACTTACTACCAGCACACGTGCATTGCATTCACACACACGCGCACACACACAAACAGCAGCCCGTATCGTTTTGCAGACCCTGTTGAAATGGCGTCCTGACCTTAGTTCATGAAAACAAAGTGCGAGTGAGCGAGAGAGAGAGAATGAAAGAAGGAGAAAGAGGGGAGGAAAGGGAGCGTGTAAGATATATTGGGAAAAGGGCAAGGAGGGAGAGAGGGAAAAGAGAGAGAGAAAGAGAGGAAAAAAGGCAGACGGAACTGAAGAGACAAAGCAAAGAGAAGGCCGACTGGCCAGCTGTCCAGCGTGGCCGTCTCTTTTACCGTATGCGATGAAGCCATCCAGACAGGGAAGGAAGCTCGAGGTTAGCTACATTGCCCTGCTTAGATACTAAGGCACTGCCCTACCAAGATGAAATACTCACTGTAATACCCTTTTCCCTCTGTGACTCATTTCTCTGGAGGGAAAGAGACATCGAACGAAGGGGGAAGGGACGGAGAGAAGGGGGAGGGAGAGAGAGGTAGAGAGAAGGGGAGGGGGGTCGAGATAAGGGAAGAAAAAGAAAGGGAGAGGGAGACTCTGCAGAGAAGGGTTTAACCGTCTTTAAGCCACTACAAGCTAACAGCAGCCAATGCAGTCTCTAAGTCAGTTTATTCCATTTTAAACATCTTAATTGGTGGTCTGCCAGTCATGACGGCTGACTGAGCCTAGACTGTTAAAGGCTTTCTGAGCGTAAAGGGAGAAGCCCTTGCCGATTGTATTGTTATTGGCCACTCATTAATGTTTTAAGGCTTCACAACAGCAGCGGTGTTGTGCGCTACAGGCTACAGAACTAAAACGGACAGGAGGACCGGAGCAGAAGACAGTTGTCTCCTGGTTTATGTCTTCCAGCTTGTCCTCTTACTCAACTCCTGTAAGGAGGAACTCCTCTCCAGTCCTCCTCTTCTTACCCCCGCCACTGGGAGCATAATTATGCTAGTTCTCATTTAGTAGCTAGCTCTCTCATCCATTTAATAGATGCTTCTGATAAGATAGACGTCGAAGATGCAGAGACTCGCCGAGGACGCACTTGCTCTTTTAGTGAAACCGGAATCTTCTTCTCAGCCAACTTGGAAGTGGACCTCTGTGGACGCCAAGCTGGCACGGGATGTTTTCTAATGTGTGTGCTGGTGCATTCTGGGGATGTGTGTGGGGCAGCTAGCCTGTTTGCGCTTGCGTGTATCCATGCGCATGCACATGCGTGCGTTCGTCTGCCGCCGTCAATGGAAGATCAACTGTCCCCCAAGGACCTCTGTTAAGGAGGAGAGATGGCAGACAATCTGCCTCTGAAATGGATATCAGCCTGGCATTACATATTGGTCTGGGAGGTGGGGGGCTGAGGGGTGGGTCTGGGGCAATAAACCATCTGTGCCATGAAGGTTGCAGATGAGAAAGCAGAAAATCTTTGAATGCAGAAAAAGTCATTATGAACTGAAAAGAGACAGTTGAGATCTGAGGAATGTGAGCGGCTGAAGGAGGGCGATAGACCATCCAAACAGGCAGTAGGGAAAAAGTTCATGTAGAAAGTTCCAGACTCGTTAGAGAGAAGCTCTCTGGCACATGGCTTAGGAAGAACAGGTGCAAACATGGGATATCTTCTTTGGTTTGAGTCTGGGAGAGCGAAAAGAAATGGGTGGGGAAAGAAAATAGGTCTGGAGTTTGTCTCAGTGCTACTTCCGTGAACTTTTGGCTGCTGATAAATGTGTTTAAATACTGTCCGGTTTCCACCGGGGTTTTGTAGTTATTTTGAGTGTAGTGGTTATGTAAAGAACAGACGGTTTTCACAGACCTCTTAAGTTGCTTGTTTTTATGTCGAAACACAAATCCCTCTGGTCAGTCTAATGGTTGTTGTCCCCTCCTCCCTCTCTCTCTCTTTCTCTCTCTCCTTTTCTTCCTTTTTCTCTTCAGATTTCCCTGTTTTGCATCATCCCCTGGATTCAAACTGTGAAGAAAAAGAAGAAGCAGCACTCTTAAAGACTGCACGCATCAAAATAAATACTAGCTCTCCTCCCTTTCTCCCTTTAAACAACTTCAAACATATGGGATACCCCCCACCCCCAGCCCAAATACACACTCGGCTTGTCCTGCGCGTACAACTTGGCCGTCCCCTGAATCAGCGAAGAATCCACGGCAGAACCATCAATATCCCTGGGACAGGCCGCAATGACTAGACCAGTGTCATCTTCCATATCAGCCAGTATTGTCCAGGTTTCGAAGTAACCGATCATTTCTGCTGTTTGTTCAGAAACGCCAAACAACCTGCTGCTTGTTCTAAGAAAGACACACTTGTTGTACTGTTGGCATATCACACTTGTGCTCTTCAGCCTTTAATAGCAGCACTCTGCACATATCACCCCCCCCCCCCCTTTCATCATCCTGCCATGAACAATAGCCGGTAGTGGCTATTTGTTACAATATATACAAAAAAAAAAAAAAAAAAACCTTCTGTGCAAGGATGGAAGGAGGGATGAAGGATGGGGGGAATCAAAGGAGGTGGATTGTCTATGACATTGTTGGGATGGCGGCCTGAATCCCCAAGCACTCACCGGAATGACTTTCCCACCCTCCTCTCTCTCGTTCGTCTGAGCGATGGAGGGGCAGGAGGCATCAGATCTGCCCCTGCCTGCAGATCATGCAGAGGGCTGCCACTCCACCTCCCTCGAAGCCTGGAGGAGCCGCAGGAGGTGGGGTGGAGTGGAAAGGTGAAGGTACCAAAAAGGATGAGAGCCGGGGGAGGGGGGGGCGTCATCTCATCATGCCCTGACATGCCTGTTAAGGTGAAGCTGTGAGCCCCCCCACCACCACCACCTCCTGTCCAGCCCTGTACAGACAGCTGAACTGAGGCGACGCTCCTGAGCGCACAAAGTCAAATACACAGAAGGATGGACAATACCCATCATGGCACGAGCAAGACCGTGCGCACGACACTGCAGTGACTGGCAAGTTCGCATAAAGCTCCGATGAAAGAAGCGGTCTTGTCGACTACTGATGGACGTTCCCCGTGGCCGCGACAATGATTTCAAACTTCTTCAGAGTTAGGCACACAGTCGTAAGAATCTAGTTACCATGGTAACCGGATGACCTCTTAATTTATATGAAACGATTCGTTTGGTTTATGTTAAAAAAATGTTTAATCCTATTTATTGTTTTAATCTCTGCCTGCATTCATACATAAGTGAATGTCTGTTTGGGGTGTTACATGCATGGCCCTGTTTTTGTACGTGTTTTATCAAACCTTTTCGATCTGCTTGTTTTGCACAGTTCAACTGCTCCCAAGTGGAACCTGTTCTTATTCCAAGGGGGCGTGGCTGATCACCCGTCTGTTTTGCCAGAGAAGGGTTGAAGAGATAGGGGGTGGGGTGACCAGGTCAGCGTGTGCCCTTATGTAGGGAGAAGGTGATGGGGGGACGGGGGACAGCGACGGAAACATAGCTCTGAATACCCAGGGTGCAAGTGGCCAGGTCAGGAAGCGCCAGGCCAGTAGATGGTCTGATGTGGGCGGAGCCTACCTCAGACTCCCATTGCCACCTCTGCGTAAGTTCTCAATGCTTGAGGCTCCTCTTGAAGCACCGTTTTGTGGGGTGCATTCACCTTTGCGCAGGGGCAAACAGACCTCAACAAATGGTCTCGATGCAACAGAGTTTCCGCACCATACTAACTAACAACTGCTCTGCATTGAAAAACCCAACGGCCGATGCTGGAGAGGCTCGCGGCAGCGTCCCGAGAACAGTTAGGGGCCATCTTCGCCACCACCGAGATAACCAGGCTCAGCTCCTGACACAACGGCCCCTGCTGCTGCAGCCAGTATGGCAGGAATGCAGAGTGACAGCAGCTGTCCCCAGAAAACAGCTGGTGCTGCGTCACATGTTCCTGAACTCCAGGCCGACCTCTGAGTCACATTGAGAGTGAAGAAGAGGGGGGGGGAGTGTAGAAGGAAGAGGAAGGAACAGGATAGTCGGTCTTCGGACCCAGCTTGCTGCGTTCACCAAGGGCAGACACCGCAGTGCTTTTCACCATTGTGTCACTGATGCACGAAATAAAACACGAAAAAAATGAGAGAGTGGGGTTTTCAAAAGACTCCCTCCCCTCCGTCCCAAATGAGAATGTCTTTTAATACTTGCAACTAAAAAAACTAGGTACCTGTCATGGATTCCTTGGGTGCTTTGCCTGTTTACGTCTGTCTAGCTGTTCCTATTTCCGTTTTACCTTATCAACACTAGGTATGCAAGTTGAGGATTACTCTTTGTGGACGTGCTCACAGGCAAATCCATTCACCATGCTTCAAAATTTACAAAAGGTAGAACTCAACATTCCTAGCTGATTGTTGGACCACCCACCCGCCCACCCCCACCGCACGCCAAAAGAAACAACACCAATGATCTCCGGAATTCTCTGGAGATCTCATAGGCTCCCTTGATGTCTGCCCCTGAAAAGCACCAATCAGAGGAGGGGGGGGTCCCTTTAGAACACAAGTTACAGAGATGGTCTACGATGAATGCCCCTGCAATTCACACGCAAGTGTCAAGTGATGTTTTCCTTTGTGGCCTCCCTCTCTTTGCTCTTCTCACCCAACTGACTCAACACACTGAACATAGGATGGCTCTCTGCTCCCTGTCTTTCACACAGACTGGCTTTCCATACACACAGAAATATTGTAAATTCCGACCGTATGCATATTTAAAAACACCATCAAATGTGCTTTGGTTCCTTTATTGTTGTGTCAAGATTTGATTTGATTTCTATTTTTTTAGATGGCATTTTTTTGTACATGTGATTCTTTTCACAATGTGAAATTCATGGCAAATAAACAAAAGAGTTTTTCCTCTTGACTGTAAATGTAATTGTCTTTTTTGAAGTAATTCAATTGTACTGCAGACTTATGCTCTTATGAACCCGTGCATTCTAACATAATGTGATGAATAAACAATAATACGTTAACCACACAAAAACTTCAGATATTTGCAAGATGACATATTCAGCAAACATATACTTTCTGGGGCAAACCTCTCATAAATGATCAAAGTGTTTTTTTTTTACATTAATTTGGAAGGAAGTTAGTGGCATCGTTAAAGGTAAATGAGTACCAGGAGGACTAAAGGTGGCATTAATTACTAAACACTCAGCTCCTGGTTTTGGTTTTTCTATCGCATGTTTCAAATAGTCAGGCAGCTTTACATGGAATGTGAGCTTAGGTTTGTCCTGCAGTATTAATACCACAGTATTATCCCCCTCAGCCATTGTTTAGTGGAGGACAGAGAGAGTGAAATCATCTTATCTACGCCTCTGGCTTCTGTCTGCTCCCTGTTCCGGAACAAGGCTAAAACACTGCAAGATACTTTCCCCCTCTTCTTTCCCCCTTGTGTCACCCTGGCAACCGTGACCTTTTCTGTAAGCTGCAGAGGCCACGGGGGGTGGAGGGCAGGAGGTGAGATGAGCATTTAAAAATATTTCCTCCCTCCTCAACTTTCCTCTCACCTCTCTCTCTTTCTCTCTCTTTCTCTCTCTCTCTAGCTCTCTCTCTCTCTCTCTCTCTCTCTCGCTCTCTCTCTCTCCCTCTCTCTCTCTCCCTCTCTCCCTCTCTCTCTCACTCACACTCTCCAACAGGAAAAACGAAACCTCCCCTCACTTGCTGGCTCTGTGTCCACCACTCTGAGGTCGCTCCCTAACACGTCGAACATCCCATTAGAGGGACAGAGACTGAGTAAATAGCCAGTCGCCGCCTGCTCTGCAGAGTCCAGCTCTGTTCCTCGATACTCTCCTCTCCTGAAGCAACGTGGATGGCTGACCGCCACCCAAACACTAACCTTGCAGCTCGCAAGGACAGTACCTGCTGGAAATACTCCCATGGTGTTCTCTAGGTCATCCTGAGCAGCAACGTTGTTTGCCAGGACGCCGTTTTTCTACCCTGTGAAATGTAAAGGGAATGTGAGACTCCATAATGTTAAAATAGGATATTGCGTTTGCGCGAGGAAGTCAGCGTTCAGTTTGGGTCATCCTCAAACCTTCTCGTGAAATTCAGAAGAGCCTTGGTAGAAGTGTGTTTTGCTAAGTCGGACCCCTATGAAGATGAGTTGCGTCACCAGGTTAATGTGGATATTCATCATTTTTGAGAACTACAATGCTCAGTGTGCAAACAAAATACAAATTACAACCTTAATGGTCTTCCAAGAAATCCTTGGTTCTCTTAACATACTAGATGCAATCTGCCTTCACCACAAGACTGACTTATCCTAACAGTTCATCTTCACAGCAACGATAAACAAAAAGGGTTAATCATCTTTGGAAGCATAATGATGCTCATAACCTTGGGCTGTCACTGGCTCCCTACAGCCCATAAAAAAACAATGTCCCTTCATTTTGCTGTCACCAGGTTGCCTGGCAGGCTTGATTCACACACAGACACACGCACATGCATGCACAGACTCCTGTCAAAGCCGATTTGAGTCAAGAGAGCTGGCCTTTGAATTGAATTGCGCTAACTCTTACTCCCCAGTTACATCACCACAAAGTGACAGAGAGGCAAGCCCTGCCACCTGCTAGCAAAGGGGACCGCTGACACCATCCCACAGGGAAACGCTCCCGGAATTCCTCCGGGAGCTTCCAGCTCCGATCTTAAGCCACGTCGCGTAACAGCCAGACAGTACTCTCGCAGACGCAACCGAACGCCAGCTGAAAAGTCAGAAAATTCGATCTTGTTGGCATGAAATTGCTTGGCAGGCTTTGCGCCATATTCTTAGGGTGGAGGAGGAAGAATAAACAGGAGTGCAGTACATCCAGTTCTATTATTGATGAGGTGAGGTGAGGTGGACCCTGTCAGCCAGACTGGCTGGGAGTGTTGCCCCTAAGCCCCTGGTCTGGGGGGCTCCCCCGCAGCTGTCATGAAAGATGGCTGCCTGGACCGTGCTCAGCTCTGAAGCCCCAGTCTGGGTGCTTATCTGCCTCACCTGACGGATGGAGAGATAACATCCAGAGAAGATAAAGAGAGGGAGGGAGGGAGAGCGAGGGAGAGAGCAGGAATGAAGATGGGAAAGAGAGAAAATGGGAGTGAAAATCAATAGAGAGGGTGAGAGGAAGAGACGTATGCTGCAGTACACGGCCTCTCTCCATCTACTTCTCTCTCTTACTTGCCACTTCATCTTTCATCCAGCGTTCTTTCTGATTTTGCAGGTTGACGTCCTCTCCCACCTTCATTTGTTCTCTCAGATCTCTCAATGTGGAGGTTTGTTGATTGAGCTCCTCCTCCAATCAGAGAACGATTTGCCCCCTCAACATTTCCAGAAGTGAATTTCAATCAGGCCGAGAATACCGGTAATTAATCGAGCGCCAGCAACGAACAAACAAACAGCCAGCTAACCTTGGCTCACTCTACTCTCAGTGCCTCACTCGGAATGACTCCTCTGCTCATTTCAAGAACATTGAAAATATTAGTACGAAAGCAGAGCGCTGACTTTTCCTATCTCTGTTGTTCTCTCCTGTATAATGGGGGAGAGGATTTCATTTTTTGACACGTGCGTGCATGAGTGTATGTGCGTATTTATGCGTGTGTGTTGGGAGGGGGGGTGTCAGGAGCGAGGAGCGTATGTCTTAGGGAGGATGTGAGGGGGACGTGAGGAGGAAGAGGGAAGAACGTGGTCCGCGTCTCTGTGTCTGCCGTGTTTATCAGTGTCATGGTCGACACTGGCTAAGCCCCCAGGATGCTCCTTAATCCCGCCCCCGCCGTGTGCCTGACACGGGCGCAGATTCGGAGACGCCGTGCGTGAACGGAAGCCCTAATTGGCTGTCAGTCCCAGACAACCTGTGGCATGAGGGCCAGGAGTCTGCACACGCAGGCAAGGACAGGATGTTCGCTCCGCCTTGTTGAAGCGAATCCCAATAGTTTACTCATGAAGTAGTCTTGAGAAGACTAAGTCAGTCTGAAATTCCACAAACACAGGCTTTGGCAACAGAGGACGTTCTTGATAAGTAGGCAACTGACACCTTCTCAAATAGTTTTCCAGTTAACACCTTACCAGCTATCTTGAAATGACACTCAGAGAAAATGAGTTGCAATCCTTTTGAAGGTCTGAAACAAACTCACCGATAATCATCCGTGGTTTCTGTTGAGCTGTGCGCTCCATACCTGTGGACTGCAGCCTAGACAACAACGTCAACACGACCGCATTCCTGCGACAGCTGCACATTTCAAAGCCCGCTTTTACCTCGTCAAACCCCAAAACACCACATGAACTCTGGAATATGATAGGGCTCTTTATCAGACCCTTTCATGTTGACAAAATGTGTTTAGGGTCGTCAGGACATAATTATTAACTGCTTAAAGAATGGCTTTTAGTACCACTTAGCTTGCCTCAGCGCTCCCGGGCATATCTCGCCGCTGAGACAGGGATGGAAGGCAGATGAAAACCAGCTTGACTTCACAAGGTGGATATAATAACAGTTTGGACTGAGTCACTGCAGGCGGTGTGCTCGTAACATTGTTTACCCTCGCTTTGAAAAACGGACCGGGGGACGGGGGACGGGGGGGACGGGGGGGCAGGGGACGGGGAGGGGCAGGGCGGGGGGACTCTTAATCAGTCTCAGGCTCCCCCCCGCCACCACCCCAAAAAACCCTGCCGTTTCTGCTGGGCTATGGATTTTCTTTTGTAGGGGTGCGGTTGAGGTCGGGTAGGGAGAAGAGGGGGGGATTGAGGGGTGGTGGGCGGAGGGGGAACTCGGTGGTTTAGGTCGTCGGCTGCCTACTTGCGGTGACGTCTGTTCAAAGAGTAAACAGCTCAGAGCTTGCCCTCACCCCCTTGAGGTGAATACAAGGGAGACGGAAAAAAAACAATCAATTACGTTGCCTGATTATGGATCGGAATGTGCCAATGAGGCGGTGGTTTGAAAAAAAGGGACATCACGTCGTTATCAGCCCCCTTTGGGGGCTTTCTAACACAACAGCAGAGTCGGCTCTCACACTTGGGGAACCTGCAGAGGGCATGTCAGTATTGACCCTTTCTGCTCCGGTGCCTCGCTCTCTCTTTCTGTCAGCCGCCCCGAGGAGGAGAGCGCCAAACGACCAATCAGATCGCTTTCAAGGAAGACCAGGCAGGTTGGGTGGGACATGCACAATCTTCATATATCACTTAACATTGAGTCTAAGTCTAATGTGACCTCACTAAAACATTTGTGTTTTTACGAAAGCGTAGGCTGCAGAGTAGAGTTACAGTACAAGCAGGAGCTACCCTAGCTGTGCCTTGCCAGAAGTAGCGTGATCAATATTCTTGCGAGGCAGGCCAAGCCCCACTCCCCACACACAGCAGCCCCCCCCCCACCCCACCAACACTGACAGACGGGGAGACCTGTCAGCTCAAATGTCAGATCTGCCTCAAGCTTGTCTAGCCTTGTGTGCACAAACAACAGCTCTGAGAACCACCCCCCCCCCCCCCACCCCCCCCACAAAACCAAAACACACAACAAAGGAAGATCGAGAACCCCCCCATAACAACTCAGCCACAGGACATGAGGCCTGCGGTAGACACGCCCGCCCCGGGTTGCGGCACTAATGAACGTTCTCTGACATGCAGGCAGGCAAACAGAGCCTAGCTTAGCAGAAACAGATTCCAGTGGTAATTTTGATAACTGCTGCGAGTCAGACCGCAGTTTGAAGTTTTGCAGCGCTTTGCTCTCTTTCATCAATTCATCAATTAAAAGAGACCCCCCCCTCCTCTTTAATTAAACTGCTCGCTGGCAGATGGAGCTGAGGTGGGGGAAGAGAGGACAGCAGGCGGGTGGGCCGGGGGGGGGGAGGGGGAGTACGGGGAGAACTAGGATGGGAGGCGCTAAGGGGGTAGCGGATGGTGGATGGTGTGGTAGGATTGGGTGTTGCGGAGAAGGACCATACCGAGGGTGTCGGGTGTAAGAATCCCACTGAGTTAGTAATTAGCTGAGGTAAGCAGAATAACAGCTGGCTGGGATCTGGGCTGGGAGTATCCTTCGCCCCAGGGTGTACACCTCCCCCCCCCTCCTATCCCCCCCTCTGATCCTCCCCTCCGATCCCCCCCTCCGATCCCCCCCTCAATCCCCCCCTCCCCAGCTTGTTAGCTTGCTGAAACTAAGAGAGATTCCTCTGGCTCTAACACTCTCTGACCCTACACCCCGGCACACGCATCAGCTGCTGACAGCTCCTAACCTCCAAACAAACACACGCACACAACCTCCAAACATACTGATGCACAACCTCCAAACATACTGACACACAACCTCCAAACATACTGAAGCACAACCTCCAAACATACTGACGCACAACCTCCAAACGCACACACACATAACCTCCAAACATACTGACACACAACCTCCAAGCATACTGACTCACAACCTCCAAACAAGCACAACCTCCAAACACACACACACAACCTTCAAACATACTGACACACAACCTCCAAAGAAACACACACACACACAACCTCCAAACATAGTGACTCACAACCTCCAAACACATACAACCTCCACACACACACACACATACAGTGACTCACACAACCCAATTCCCGCCTCAAAAGGTTTGGCTGCTCGATGCTCTCATCCCACCGAAGGCCGCTGCTTTGCTTAGCGCCAGCATGTGGCCCCCAGAAGGCTGTCGGTGAGCGTGGGGCTCGGGTGAAAGACTTCTCCACTTTCCAGTTTGGAATGTGACACGAACACGCCAACACTGCTAAGGAGCCTTCTGCTTTTGTTGCTCTTCAGACAGACCACACGCATGGACGTATGCACTGAAGTCGCACGCAGACGCAGGTGCGTTTGGTCAAACACGGTCGCTCAGGCTATCGTCCATATGCTGCCATACGCTGAAGTTCCAGCAGACAAAAGGCGGTGCCGTTCAAACACAAGGGCAGGTTTCGAGGTCACGTGAACGGCGCTTTGTGGCCTGTTTTGCTTGCAAGAGTCTCAGCCCATCCATATTTAGAAACTGAGGAGGGATTGAATGAGAGAGAGAGACAGAGGGAAACTCAAACACAACGAGAGAGAGAAACAGTGTGAAGGAGAGAAGGCAATGTAAAGAGGAACAATGTTTTTAAGGTGTATTTAACACACTTTGCACCTCAAGAATACCTGTGATGATCCCCATCCCCTCTGTTACAATGTAGCAATGACATATGAGGCATCAGTTCAATGTAATCCCCCACATACAGTCAAGTGTGAGTGCAGTAGGAACAGAAATCCAGGACCAGAACTAAGCAGGATTAGCAGAATGAAATCCTGCTACTAACTATAACAGCTGCTTGCACGACCGATAAGTGGCCAGAGCTGTGTGAGAGAGATCCATTGTTCGACATGTTGATGTGCCTTTTAAACACAGTGGAAATGCATCACTGTTGCCGGGGATCAGATCAAGAGATCTGGTGTTGCTAACAGGCTAGCCATCAGGCTAGCTAACAGAAGCAGTGTAGCATCGTTGGCAACCTTTTTTGAGGGGATTCCAGGGCTAGCATCAGTGCTCAGATTAGCCTGGCTGTGCCCTGCTTTGTAAAAGCGGTAATTATAATTTGCCTGGGTTGCTACCCCTCTAGACCCTGTCATCTTAATCTGTACTAATCCCCCTTTGTATTAGCAGAAATTAGTTTGCGAAGTGGGCTCAATCTAGGTCAACCCTCCAGGGGGACCGCACAAGGTCCGTCAGGGTCTCTTGATGTGTGTGTGTGTTCGTTTGTGTGTGTGAGACTGTTCTGATTCATGAAGGGATGGAATGGTTAGGGCAGACTTGGTACTAGATTACACTAATAGCTATTATCACTGTTTTAATTGGAGATTAGTCAGGCAGAGTAGTCTTAGAGCATGTTGTGGAAGGACACAGTGACTAATGGGAGCCCTTTGCTAGGTGTGTATCTATGTTTGGCCATACATGTGTATCGGAAAAAAAATGTGTAGCAACCTGACTGTATGCTTTACTTCTCCTCTTTCTCTCTCTCTCCCTCTGTCTCTCTCTCCCTGTCTTGCTTTCTCTCTCCCTACTGGCCCCATCTCTTCCCCAGCAAAGCTCAGACATGATAGACCGAAATGACGAAGTATTCCAATTACGGTGGAAAATGACTTTGCCCTTCCACAAAGTCATGGCCACTTCCAATCCTGCTGCAGATTGCCCCCGCACTGGCAGGAATACAGCTGCATGAAACATGGCAGGAGCCAAGGGGTGGGCAGAAAAGGATGGGGACAGAGCGAGAAAAGGAGAGGGACAGGGACACGTTACATGCCAGAAAAGCTATTTCGATTTGAGAGAGCAGTATAGACTTTGAGAGAGAGGAACAGGAAGAGAGAGACAAATTGAGTGATGGGGAGAGGGGGGGGGGGGGGGAGAGTAGACAGATCAAAAACAAAAGGCAGAGAAAGAGGATTGTGAACTTGAACGTGAGAAAGGGAAGGAGAGAAGAGGGAGAGAAAAAGAAAGACAAATGCCAGATGTTTAAATCTTGGTGTAGTAGCTCTGAGGATGACAGGGTATTATGCACATGAACCATGCCTGCTAATGACTATCAACAGATGTTCACGCACACCAGACAAAAAAAAGAAAAACTAGAAAAAATGAAAGCAACAAACTCATGCTTATTTCTTGTGTCTCTCTTTCTCTTTCCAGCCCACCACATACACACACACATACACAAACACACACACACACACACACACACACACACACACACACACACACATACACACACACAAATATATATCATCATTACCCTTTAATGTAATCTAAGACTCAGTACACACAATCTTTCCATTAGCCCATACATGCTTCTATGGTGTTTATTGATCAGATTAATTTCCCCCTCAATTTCTTCTTCATCTACAGGGAGCAATACCTTTGAGGGGGACCTTCACCCATTACCAACCCCACCCCCCATCCCCCTGTGACCATGACAACTCAGTCTTAATCTTTAATGTTTTGATTGTGGGAAAAGGGCACTATCGTAAAATGCACCAGGATCCAGCTTTTGGCAAAAGTCCACGGCCCTAAATGTCAGCATGTCAGGAGACGATAACAAGCATGGCCTCGTGCGCTAATGGCTAACAGCTAACGAGACGGAAGGAGGGCTGGCGCTGCATTATCGTGATGTACTGCTGCTTGACGGGGTTGATGTGCTCGAAGGAATGCTGTCCTTTATCTAGGTTGGCGTCGCTCCTCCCCGCATCTTACATGTTCTTTCTCTCCCTGTCTTTTCCTTCCCGGCTCCTAACCTCCCTCCCTCCCCTCTCTTGCACCCCCCATACCACCGCAGCCGCCCCGCTCCCCGCCGCCTTGGCTCCACTAACGTTTTAGTTTCACAATCGAACTATGGTTACTGTGAGAAATGTTCCTGGTTGCTATGAGAACAAGGCCATCTTAAGCTGGATTGGAGCAGACTGGAGCTCATCTCCCTCTGTCGTTATCCGGTCTCACCTCAGGGAGAGCGGTTTCATGGTGGGTCTACTGGGCCATTACTTTCCGACGCCTCTCTCTCAACTCCCCCTGCAGACTTTTCTCATTTACACAGTACAATGTCAGGAGCAATTTTCTGCAGCGCCAAAAGCCTAATGGTGAAGAGGAGGCATTTTCGCCTACTTCAGAACCTGCCAGAGACCATTTGGAGGCAGGCAGTTTGAAACAGACAGCTATTTTCTCCTCTTTCCTGTCGTGCGTCCTATCTTTTCAGGAAATGCTTGGATATGAATACTGTAAACAGAAGAGAGAAAGAGAGAGGGGGAGAGAGACAAAGAGAGAGAGAGAGAAAGAGAGAGACAGAGAGAGAGGGAGAGAAAGAGAGAGAGGGAGAGAGAGAGAGTGAGAGAGAGAGAGAGGGAGAGAGGGAGATAGAGAGAGAGAGGGAAAGAGGGAGAGAGAGAGAGAGAGAGGGAGAGGGAGGGAGATAGATATGGAAAGAGAAAGAACTGCTGCCATGATTTTTTTCCAAACCACCCCAAAGCCAGTTTGTTATAGCATAGTAACTCTCTCTCTCTGTAAAACACCTACCTACCACTGCTGCTCTCACACTACTTTGGGGGCTTCATAGCATCCTCCTACATCATTATCTCCGGCAGCTTCTCTCCGCTCGCCGTTCCCGTCCCTCTGAGACCCCTGACCCACTTTTCAACTTTTCAACTCTGCTTGACTCCTGCTGCGTGAGCAGGCAGACACTCGCCGTCTATCAGATCTCGGGGAAAGACAGAAATCCTTGCTCCTCCCTACCGTGCAATCTTCCGGAACATTCTCCCATCCTTTAAAGGTTGCTCCTCCCACGTGGAGAGGATTCAGGGCAAGCATTGCGCTCGGCCGCCCGCCCGCTCTCTCTCCCTCCTCTTACTTTTTTCTCGCTGTATCCATCCATCTATTTCTCACCAGATCAATTCAGCTGACTCATCCATCTGCTCCAAGCAGCCATAAACAAAGACAGTTCGCCCATGCACTGTGACCGATGTAATATTCCCACATGCATTATATATTTGCCCTGTTCAGTCCTCCCATCTCTTTCTACCATAACTCCAGAGTGCATCGCAGCTCCACAGGCAGGACTCTTCAGATCAGGTGACATCCCAACAGTCACCGTTTTGGACGTGGTCCAGTCCGGACGAGCCAGGCTGCGTTGGCCCTGGGCCCAGTGGGCGCATCACACTCCCTCTCTGCTCTCTCTCGCGACCCCCCCCCCCAGTCAGGAAGCGGTGAGCCCACTGTCTCTTAGGTCAGACAAAGGTCACCAATTAGTAGTCTCTTTTATATCTCGTTGCCTCAGGCAGATTACTTATTCGCCTGTCAGGAAAAGCGTTGTGCGCAGGTGTTTGTATGTGTTTGTGTTCGCCTGCTGGCGGGCCTACCTGCAGTCAAGGCTGGAGGTGAAAAGTAAGAAATGAAGACAGGAGATTATAAATATCGCATCGAGACTGCTCAGCTCCGAGGGTTCGCCTGTGCCGTTGACTAATGGGAGTGGATCAGAGGTCGGGAGCGTGGTCGTCTGACTGCCTGGTCTCCAGGCCTCCTCCACCCAGCATGCCTTCAGGCTGTGGGGCGCGTCAGCCACGGCCCACAGCCCTGTGAAACCACGCCGGAATGTTAATTGACCCAGAAATAAGTGTGTTTTTCTCTCATGCTAAAGACACAGACACAGATACATACATACACACACACCTGCTTCTCTTCAAAGCCCTCCAGGCCATTGCGTCTCACAAAAATGGAAATTCCTCTGTGGTACTTACTGCTTGGATGCAAATTGTGGATTGTGAGTGAGTGAGTGAATGACAGAGGTCTGGAACGGAGAGAAAGAGAGACACAAGACAAAAGAGAAAGCGAAAGATGGAATAGATAGAGAGCTACAGAGAGGCGGAGCTTTATTAAAGCCCATCAGTTAAATTTGAAGCAGCCGTGTGTGGAAAACATTCTAATTTCCAGCCTGCCTCTCTCTCCCCATGGTCCATCACACACTAAAACCCCTAATGACCCTCCGCTAAGACTCTAAGAGCGCTGTTAATTTGTGTCGGGTGGAAAGGAACTTTTATTCCATTTTTCTTTCCCGGATATTCGTCCATAATGAGATTTCCACTGTGTTTTCGCCGCTTTGAAAATCCTCCTCACTGTGTGAACTGAAGCGGAGCCGCAGTAATAATCCGGGAAAACAATCTGCAGGGCTTGAAAATAAAGATGCACACTTTTATGTCGGCTGTGCTTCATGCTGTCCTTCCTTCAGGGGCCTGTTGATGGACAGAGAGAGAAGGAAGGGAGAGAGAGAGAGAGAGAGACAGGGAGAGAGCGGGTGAGAGAGGAAGAGAGAGGGGGATGGGAATCGTCAGAAAGCGCACAAGATAGAGATTTGGAACGGAGCCAAAATGAAGAGAGAGAAAAACATAGTGAAAAACAGGTAAGACGTAAGAGACACCACCTGTTTGCCCATCAGCAGTAAAGCACAGCTCCCAGGAGGAGCCTCAATCTGCTCCCAGCTCAGCTTCACACAAGCTTTTGGCCCCGGAGGATGACCAATGTTTGTTTATAAGGAACAACTCATGACCACCCTCATGTAAATATCACACCCTGCCCAGCGATGAGCTCTAGAGAAGGAGGCAGACAGAGAGAGAGAGAAACAGACAGACTTGGAAAGATCGACAGGCAGGCAGATAGGCAGGTAGAGACAGGACAGACACATAGACAGACGAGCAGTCTTGTTATTCAGTCATACCAACTCGTCACTTCAGAAGCGCTGACACAGAACGAGTCACGCTTCCTCCAGCCAAGCTCTAACCTCCATGATTACAGCCTATCTCGTACCCCCTCCTCCCAGCACCTTGGGCCTCCTCGCCCCCTCTCACCCCTTCCTCTGGCCCCTGCTGAGGTAATCACTCCCACATGTTTTTGGAAAGGAGGCCTGGGGGCTCTGCTGTGGAGCTCCGCAGGCACCCAAACAGATCCTGCTCTGCTGATTAATCCCCTGTAGAACAGACACGCTCTATGAGGCCCAACACACACACAGACACACGCAGATTAGCCCTTGAGTGAGGAAACAGACCCCCTACTAGTCTCGCTTAACCACGCTCCCATTCATAAAACTGTATGAGTGTGTGTGTGTGAGTGAGAGAGAGAGTGTGTGTGTGGTGTGAGTGTGTGTGTGCGTGAGAGAGAGTGAAAGAGAGAGAGCATGTGTGTCTGCTGGAAATAGACAGCTCCAATTCACTTAGATGCAAAGAGATTCCTAAACTGAAAGAAAGTCTGGCTCTTGTAATAGGGCACAGGGCAACCATCAGGCTCGATGCCCAACAGGATGTCTGTCGTGTCTATTGATTTCTGAAGGGAGGGGGAATGCCGAGAGGAGGGAGGGAGGAGGTTACAGGGGTGAGGGTAGTAACCGTGCCCTCTCCATGTCCTCCATTCATCCTCTTTATCACTTCACCCTCAACATCACTCCATCCCTCCTTTCTATTCCCCCCCCCCCCCCCTCCCTCCTCCTCTCCAGCTCCTCCATCTCTCCATCCAATGAGAGGCTGGGACGGAAGTCTGGATAAGAGGTCTGCTGTCTCCCCTCTTTGTGTGCCTGCTAATTGGCAGAGGCCAAAGGTTCTGGGCGCTCTCCACCCTGGCCCCTTGTCTTTGCAACCCCTCCCCCTCTCCACCTGTCTCTCATCCCTAACCACACCCCTCCCTCTGTCCACCCCACCCCCCACCGCCCTGGCGCCTGCCACCACCCTCTCCTCACTGAAGCGTGTCCGCTCCGCGTGTCTGCTCTGCGTGTCACCCTGGTACACTTTCATCTGGTTAGGATTTGGTGGATGGGGTGGGGGTGTGGTGGGGGAGCGGCATGGGGGGGCTAGTGGGTGGGGGCGTTGTGCAATGGAGTGGACATGGATGGAAAGGATGAGGAGAAGGAAAAAAGGGGGATGCATTCATGAACGGAAGAAGAGAGCAGCAGGAGAGCAACAATGTTCAGAGGCCTGCTGCCTGCATTTGACACTGATGACTGCTATGGGCCTCACTGCGCGCACACACGCATACAATAGGTACGAACTCAAAAGAACCGAATAATGGACTGTGGATGCCATTAGCTTGTGTGCGCACGTGTTTGGGTGCATTGAATAGCAGGGGCGATGCAAGGCCTGACAGCGATTGTGTGCTGCAGGTGGAAACGACGTCTGTTCAACAGTGCAGTATCCATCCCTCCATACTCTGCCTGACGCCTGGAATTAATCCACAGATTTGATTGGTTGCCACCTGGAAGCAGCAGAGCTCTGCAGGATGCGATGCTACAGTCTGAGTCATTGTGTTTGAAACATAGGAGCACCGTAGAGAGCAATTGAAAGGTTAGACAAAAGCTTCTCCCTTTTTGTCGTCAAATGAGTGCATTGAGGAGTTTTCTACTCACGTTTTCATGAAAGGTGAAAGGCTGACCCGAAATCAGTCTACATCAGTCGAAACCGTCCCAAAAAAGCAGCATTGTCCCACGTTCTACTGATCCACTCTCCTGAGGCCACGTGGGCCGTGTCCAGGGTCAGGGGTCGTGGCGAGGGGTTGTCATGACGGTTGTTTGAATCAAGCCCCAGGAGGGGTGTGGGGTGGGGGCGCATGGGTCTTTATTGTGATTGGTGCTCACAGGAAGCGTGGGAGACAGGGAGGAGCGAGCACTAGTGTTTGATGGCTCCTTGTCTGTCTCTGAGTCCTGCTGATCGATGGCTCCTGACAGGAGACGGTGTCAGCATCATTCATCAGACTAATAGGGGGAGAGGATGGCAAGAGAGAGACGTAGAGAGAGACAAACTGTAGAGAATGAGATGGAGAGAGAATAAGATGGAGGGAGAGCATGACATGGAGAGAGAGAATTAGTTGGAGAGAGAGAATGAGGTGGAGAGAGAGAGATGGAAGGAAAGAGAGAGAGAGAATGAGATGGCGAGAGACACAGAGAGTGAGAAAGAAAGAGATGAAGGAAGAGGGAAAGAGTCACGGGGGAGATTCAGGAAGACCATCTCAGGACAGACTCATCCTTTTAAAAGTCGCCCATGGTGATCAGTTGTATTCCTCTGAATAATACAGTGTCCCACATCAATAATTCACAGCTGAACTCCTGTCAATCAACAGGCTTTGTGACTCGTTATGGAAAAATATTGTTCTCCGGAAAAAAGTCAATGAGCGACTTGAATTATTAATGAACGTTCCAAGGGAGACATGGATCCCAACATTGCTGCAGAGGCAAAGCTAATGAACGCATGGGAAAAGGACGGTGTTGCTTTGCATTTTCCATCACCGCAAAAACCGCCAAACATGCTGCGATTGGATAGTTTATCCCAACAATGCCTGGCTTTCAGGCCTTAATGTCCACACCCCCCCCCCCCCCCACGACACCCCACACACAACACACCACCCCTTCGTTTAACCCTGGTCACACCACGCCCCCTGCCCCCCCCCATACCCGTTTCAACACCCCCGTTCCCCCGGTAGTTTGTCATCCCCCAATTGGGTTTAGGTTTCCTCAAATCATGGCCCCTTGTTATGACAGGGGTAGACATATTTTCTTTGGGTTTTTTTATGGGATTCGCATTTTGTCGCTGCTGCTGAAAAGCAAAACTGCAACTGGTGAGTGATGGAGTAATGTGTAAGAGCTCTGAAATGACAATGATGTATAGATGCACTGTATTTTTTTATTATTGTACAAAAACAACCAAATGTTCGCCAGGGAATGTGACAAGTCTACCAGGGGAGTCATGAATATTTAGATCAATACAATGATAGAACTCAGCAAAGCTCTCCAGAAGATCTCTATCATTTGGAAGGCCCAGTTCATGGAACATTATTCCTTGAGTTTTGTGTCTTACTTATGGGTGTTTGATATTTGTATCTTACGCTTTCTAAACGTCCAGTACTGTCAAGAGATGTTATACAAAGCGTCTTGTTCATTTTAAGTAGTATTTAGAGTAAAGGTAGACTGACCCCACTAAAATCCTCCTGAAAGACTAACCAAAGCATAAGGAAAGATGAGGTCATATTCTACTCCTGACAAGAGAACTTATTGAATGGACTGCCATGAGGCAAGATGAGAAGGAGACAAGCATGAGAGACACAGAGAGAGAGACACAGAGAAAGAGAGACATCTATGAACATACAGTCCCAGATTTATGTGTGAAGGGGGGTACAGAGCCAGGAAGCAATACTAATGTGAGCATTAGACAGACCTGGCTGGTTGCCTGGTCTAAACCAGCAGCTCTAGTTGTTCAGGGAGTTGACCTCCGCCCCTTCCCTTCCCCCACTGCCCCCCCCCCTTCCACCTGACAGCCTGGGGATCAGACTGTCTGAAAGCGTTATCGGAGCCGTCAGAAACGTGATTGGGAAAATATTATCCCAACGTCGCTCCCTCATGCAACTTCGCGGCCCCCTGTGCGTCAGCCTCTTGATGTGCGTGCGCCCGCGCGCTTGTATGTGTGTGCGGTGCGTGCGCGGTGTTTGAATGTGCTTGCGGTGTGTGCGCTTGTGGTGCCTCCGTGTGTGTGTGCATTCGCTCTGACGTTTCACAGTTCTAAGACAGCCAGTATATAGGAGAATATTTCACATAATCACCAGATGAGGAGACTCGACTCCCCTTTACACTGACTGTGACCTCCCCACCTTCCCCCAACTAAACCCCCCCAGGTCTTAAAGGTAGTTTTTACTGCCCAATAACTCACTTTTACTCAGCTTTGTCAGACGGTGGCTAGCAGACACACTTGGCCCAGCCTCTTTAACTGCTCTGTGTCTGTTTAACGATGTTGTGTCTGGAAGTACATCGTCTGGGATTTACAGTACAGTGTGCAGAGGATTTTAAAAACGGTGACATTCTTGAGCGTTCTTTATCAATGCAGCTTTCAAACATCTTGTGCCTGTGTTTACCTTTCCTAGTGTATGGTTCCAAGCATGTGTTCGTTCTGAACTGGTGTGTGTATGTATGTATTTATGTTTGCGTGTGTGCGTGTTTGTATGTATGTTTGTGTGTGTGTTTGGCACTGAGAAAATAGATGTTCAAACGAAGAAAAGTCCGACCCATTAGTAAACAAAGTCATTGTGGTTTATTAAAATGAGATCACACAGACAGACACACACTTAGTGAGTCAGGCTGTGGTTTGGTTTGCAACACAGTCAGGCAGTGTGTGTGAATTGTGACCTGGTGACAGAATTTGGAAGACAGCATGAAAGCTGTCCAAACTATGTGTGCGCGCGTGTGCCTCAGCAAGTGTTTACTCCCATCTCATTAAGACTATCACATTCCAATAAAGCTTGACTAAACATCCTAATTCTATCATAAACAAACAGGAAGCAGAACTCCCTGAACACAGAGATTCAGTCATAAATGCTACATTATACAAGTGCCTCTGGCACCAAACTTAATCCATAGATACACAACAGCGGCGAATTGCAACTGTTATTCGTTTCTGAGACATTGAGTTATAACCTCACAGCCCTGCGAGTCGGCCCTCAGCAACAGCGCAATAACCTGCAATGTGATTGGCTCTGGGGTTTCATTAATAGCGGGATCACAGAGGCATGGCTGATATAATTGGATCAGAGCCGTCACGACCAGGCCCTCCTGGGGGGGGGGGGGGGCACGCCAACAGTGCAGCTTGCTCACCACGTTGCCACCTCTTCTTCACACACTTCCGGAGCACTAGTTTGAACCATTGGTTAGTTTTATTGATTTTTATTTATGATTTATTATTATTATATCATTATCATTAATAATTATTTATTTATTTATTTGATTTGGGGTTTCAAAAGGATTTGAGTTGCAATCCATTGTGAAAGCTGCGATTCCTTCTTGATGGTGAGGTGAGGTCAGGATGCAAGCAAGGCCTGTGCAGTAAAGGGTTCAGGGTTTCCAGACATTGGTTTTCTGTTTACACAAAAGTATTTCGTGAATGACCGCATTTGGTTGAGAAAGCTTTGAATGAGTGAATTTCCATCTATGAAATTTCTGCAAATTATGTCATTAAGTAACTCGGGCCAAAATGGAAAACTTCAGATATACTCCTAAGATGCACAATTGTTACTACATTGATCTAATTATAAACTACAGTTTACAGTTTAACACCTTGCAAGGGCTTTGCATGGAACGCTGGCTCACAGCCATCAGTTTGCTGCTTGTGAAATTCACCAATTAAAGATGAGATCTGGCTGGGCGTCATGACAACTCTGGGGTTGTGAATGAGAATATGGGATTCTTCCCTCAAGGATAAATGCCCAACGTGTAGCTTAAGCTGAGCAATTAAAATAGTATTGATAGCCATTCATAAAAAGAAGGTTCACAGCAATTGAAAAGGATAGGGACCTGTTGTATTTTGCGATGCAAGAGAGACCCCCACCCGCCTCTCATCTCTCTATCATTGACCAATCATTTAGAGCCATGTACTCTGGGGTAAGCTATCAGCTACCGCAGTGCCTTAAAGGCATTAGCGCTACTGTCTAACTCTCGCAAAACAAACATAATTTGCTGATTTGCTCACGCAATTAATTTGGAAGTCAATCAGACCGGCTTCACCACGCGGATGGGATGACAGCACGGTTCAGATAAGTGGTTCACTCCTTTAACCATTTGGGGGCCAAGGTAATTGCCTACAGTATATGTGAGTGACGTAAACCCTACCTTCACAACCAAGAGATCATTTCTTACACCCAAGTGTGGTCTCACCCATCGCAGCGGGGAGGCTCTGTTAGCATGGGAGACCGAAGAAGGATGCGACAAAGGGGGGGGGGGGAACGGAAGACGAACGAAGGGAAGATGGAGAGAAAGAGAAGAGGATGTGAGCAGGACAGGCAGGAGGGTGAGAAGAGAAAGATGGAGAACAGGAGGAGACAGAGATAGAGAGAGGATTTGGACAGCGAGGCCAAAAAGAGGACGAGAGTCACGGAGTGAGAGAGACAAAAGGAAAGAGAGACAGACACCCAAAGACAGAGAGACTCACCGCCTCCCAAAAAAAGTGACACACGAAAAGAGAAACAAAGAAAGGGAGGGAGACAGGCATCCCCAGAACTGCGGCTCTCGCCAACCCAGCGCCAGTCGGAGGGCTGAGTCTTCCCAGAGTGGCACTCGAAAAGAAAGATCAGGCCATAAAAATGATGCAGCGAGGCTGCTTCACTGGCGTCCAGCCCCGCATGTATAATACATGGCCCTCCTTTGATTAGGCCCAGCACGCTCGCTGCAGCCGTCCATTCTCCTCTCCCACGCTCCCTCTTATTGGCCCCATTCATCACGCAGGAGGAGCCATTAGAAACCCATCGCACAGCAACTCACATAAGTAACTTAATGGACACGGAGGCTGAAGTTGGCATGGCATGGTTGAGTACAGGGTGTTCGTGTGGTCCGGTTGAAGTTGTTCAAGGTGTGTGTGTGTGTGCATAAGTGATCCACGCTGGCAGGTGTTTGGGGTGTTTACTCTAGCAAGTATTCCACGCTGTTGGATTGGGAGTTTATCTGCATCGCCTTGTTTCAGACCATTAATATACTTACTCTCTTTTCCACAGTTTATAAAAATTAAAAAAAAGAGTAGTCAAACACACCTGCCCGAAGCAGAACACATGACTGATAACAGCCCACACACACACACTCGCACACCTGCCAAAAATGGAACCTGGACAGATAACAGCTGTCTCAAACATACATAAAATAACACACACCCACACATACCCACACTCCTTATCAAATCGCGCCTCGCAGCTGCGTGTTTACCTATCCCACCAATGCACAGAGCACACCTCAATCACGCTTGGCAGTTGCTTGTTCACACACTGCTCCACCTGACATGCTAGGAGAATCTCTCTGCCCGCACATAACACGCTTTCTCCTTTCAGACATGAATGGAATTTTCGATTCCGCTGTGCTCCCCTTGTGTCACGTAGTTGGTTCGACATCCCTCTCTTCATGCAAAGTGTAGCTTGAAAGCACTCCGGTAACGCAAAACACCGCAGATGAGGAGAGATTCTGGGGGAGTGCAGGTGTGGATGTAAACCAGGTCTATTTCCAGCTGGATTATCTCCCCTCTCTCTCTCTCTCTCTCTCTCTCTCTCTCTCTCTCTCTCTCTCTCTCTCTCTCTCTCTGCATGGAGAGGAAGCAGAACAGAATAAGGCCAGATGCCTCGATCAAACACTCATCTCCTGTTGCTTGGTTTCATTAGTACATGTGGCTCACGTGTGGCTGCGTGTTGTTTATGTGCTAATCTATCTCCAAATGTTGACCGGAGCAATGAGTTGTGAGATGTGGTAATGAGTTAGAGATGCAGGGGGGGGGGGGGGCTGACTCAGAGAAGTGAAGGTTCAGAGAGGGTTAGAGGCTCAGACAGGGGGCTGAGGCCGGAGACCGAGGCTGGGAGTTCAGGATTGAGAAAAAGGACTGAGGCTGAAGCAGGAGAGATGAAGCCTGAAGTTGGAGGCTGACGCAAAGGCTGGAAAGCTGGCAGTTTCAAAGGTAATCTACGGTCTTATAAGTGTTGCTGGAACTTGAAGCAACTGCTTGAAACTAAGATCAAATCGAGATTACGGGTGGGAGTACAGTCAATTGCGGGCTGAACTAAGAAATAAGACAGGAATCCGAAGGCTGCAGAATAAGCTGGCGGTTCAAACGGGTGATGGGATTGAAAACTGGGCGGAGAGGCCAAGGCTGAGACAGGGTTTACGGGAACGATAAGCCTTCTGGAAGGTGAGATCACCGCTTCGAGACGGGGTGGAACCGAATAGGTGGCGATAGGGATTGCAGATGATCTTAACCTGCAACGACTCCGCTAAAGAGAGAAACGAAGAGTTCACGGTCGTTCTCGAAGTAAACACACTCACGCACAGACACACATGCACACGGACTCATACACACTTTCTTTGTTACTCTAGTCCCGCTTGAATGAAACCGAGGCCCTTTCAAAGATAGTTATCAGTGTTCTCCTTCGAACATCCCTTGTGTAGTCAAGCAGGCCCACCTCTCTCTCTCTTCTCTAGTGCTTCCTCTTGTTAGAGTTTCCTTGTGTGTGTGCGGGGGGGGG
>BROE01000012.1:1529132-1551699 GCA_036571765.1 Plecoglossus altivelis
GGGGAGGCGGCAGAGACGAAGAAAGAGACATATGAGTGCCCTGCGTTGGAGCTTGACACGTTTCGAGGTCGCAGGTCCAGACGTACCCTCTCGTGCTATTGAGACGGGATCGTCCAGAATCACAGGGGATGTAGCGGAGGGAGGCGTAGCCTGTCATCAATAGACCGGTTCCCGTCTAATCTCCCGCCACTGGTACGTCCGTCTCGCGGCTGGGGGAGAGAGGGGACAGACCGTGGAGGGAGGGTGAAGAGGTAGGTGAAGAGTGGCTGTTAAAAGGAAGGGAGGGAGTTTCGGTTCGCAGTTTGTGGGAGTGGAACCGTGTTCACGGACAGTAGGCGCAGTGCCCCCCCCCCCCTTCTTGTGGAGTTGCGATGGGTCGGTCTAGAACCTATTGCGTGGCGCAGAAAGCGCTTCGTGCGAAAGTGCATCTTACGGAAGCGACAGTGGATGTAAGCACTCTGGTAACAGTTGATTGTGCAGTCATTGGCGGGTCTCCCGGGGCAGAGCTCACCCGGGGGAAACCTAATTTGAGAGCAAATAGATGTGGAGGGTTAAGAAGGGAGAGAGTGCTTACAGTTCAGTTAGAGCCCCCTGTTAGTTAGGCGGCTAAAAACCACCAACAAGTTGCAAATGAGTAAGACAGGTGGGTCTCTGCAGGATGTAGAGGAACTGTGTTTCGTTTTACAATGTGTTGTAACCTGTTCTGTCGACACACTGTCGGTGTGTCGTTCTGTCATTGCAAAGCAGTAAAGCTGCAATTGTACATCACAGAGGTTATTAAAATGATGTATAAACATTTGTTCCATTCGAGTAAGGGTAAGGGTTTAGTGATAAAGAATATGACTACTGTCGCTTAGACGTGTATGGTTGGGCATAGCAACATAATACATGAAAACAAACTAGAACTGTGAAGACTACAACCATTTCAAACATCTCAACCTATATTTAGGGGGGAATTTAAAATAGTGTTATTGTCTGTGAATTATCATGATTTCAAAAGGAAATGACTTCTCCATTACACTGAAGAGCATGTTGAATGATGATACTGTTTAAACAGCCATTATGTCATAATAACAAAGGATATTGTTCTAAAAACAAAGCTTATGCGTCCTATTTAGAGATCCCTTCCAAAGATGTTGATGACTTTTCTAGAAACCCCCTCACACACACACACACACACACACACACACACATACGTACAAACACACACACATCCTGTCAGCCAATCTTCCTGCAGGACAGAGTACAGACTGGCTCTGTTGGTGACTCCTCCTCCCTCCCTACTACCACTGCTGGGAACTGTAGTCCCTTCTTGTGTGGGCCCCAGGGGCCCGACAAATGGATTTTCACTATAGAAATCCTTGTACGATGTATGGTGCCCTCATAGTCGTTAGTGTCAGGGGATGGGGAGGTAGGATGGAAAATAAAGGAGTTTGTCCTCTTCCTGGTTTATCTCTTCAGCCCCTCCCAGACTTAGGGGCCGGGGAGACGCAAAGGCAACATAAATCATAGTAACAGAACAGCAGTAATGAAGAAAACGCTGAGAGAAAAAAAAGCTATTTAACGCCAAGGACATTTGGAATGGGTATGGGGGTGGGGGTGGGGGTGGGGGGTTGGCAGTATTTGGCCTGTGTGTGCGCACGCACGCGTGTGTGTGTATGCCCTGCATGTCCCTATGTGTGAAGGTATACAGTAAGTGTGTGTAGGTGGGTGTGTGTGTGCCAAAGGTCTGTCTATGTGTACGTGACTGCGTACATGTGTGTGTGTTCCCACCTCCGTCCCCGCCTGCAAAGCCTGGTTCTTGTCTACCCGGATGGCCGCCTGGGTTCTGGGCTGCCTGTACTGGAGCCACAGTGATTTATGAACCCAATCTAGACTTCTGTTCTGCAGGATAATGCATTAAGCTCTTATCTGCTCCCCCTTGTAAGAAGGCAGCGCTCATACTATTTAATAGTAGTCGCTTACTCCGCACAGTAGAAGCCCCCTCGCACAGCACATTCACACGGTCATCGGTCTCTCTCCCTCTCCATCTTCAGACCATTGGCGGAGCAGGACTCCAAACAAAAACTGCTTGTTATTGATGGAAACGCCCTATGAGTTTGGCTCGAGAGTGGCGACGGCGGTAGATTGGGTGCAAAAAGGATTAAGGCTTTTATCTGCTCTGGGAAGTTCCGCTTTACAGATTGTGGACGCGAGGTGCAGGATGGAGAAAATGTTAGCCTGTGAGATGAGATACGAGGGCTTATCTCGCGAATTAGGAGATGGTGGGAGAGATAGACGCGTGCCAATTTTGATCTTCAAGGAGACTTTGTTGTATCAAAGGCAGAGGCAAAACAGGCAAGCTTAATCAAATTTGAATCTAATATTGGCTGATAAAGGACCTCGGAGCTTAAGGTGAAAACCGACAAGAGACTGTTTACAGATCACAGGTGACTTCATTCGATCTTCAAACTTTTATTCGAGACTTAAAGAAGGCATCGTTGATGGATGGGAAACTGGCCACAATCAAAAAGTCCCCATTGGGGCTTTGTGACTATCTGTTCCCTTCCTAGCAGAGCAGTCACCTGCAGCTGCTCCTGTCAGTCACACCCAGTGTGTGTGAGTGTGTGTGTGAATGTGAGTGTGTGTGTGAATGTGAGTGTGTGTGTGAGTGTGTGAGTGTGTGAGCGTGTGAGTGTCTGGGAGAAAGAAACCGCAGGCGCAGGACAACCAGCCTGACCTTCCTCTGACAGCTCCGCTGTTAAGGTCTTGGAAAGTCTTCGTAAATATGCACGTTGCCAGATTCCGTTTTCATCAGTTTGTACCAGTCAGAGACGGAGCCAGTCCAACCTTGTGTAATTAGCGGCGTCCTCGTGAACCCGAGATCCCGCCTGTCTCTTGTGAAGCGTTCAGGGTCGCCTGCCAACCGTGGCTTCCGCTGCCTCTTTGTGGTCGTTCTTTCTCGCTCTGTTTCTCCGTACCTCCTGTGGCACCTTCTTTCTTCCACCTCTCTTCCCTACATCCCCTCTTCCTCTCTCTCTCACTGTTGTCTCTCTTTTTGTCTTTCCGTCTTGAGTTTGTCCCTTTCCGTTCTTCCTCTTCTTAACTTTCTCGTCTGTATCTGTTTCCCTGTCTTTCTCTGTCTGCCTGTCTCTCAGATTCTCTCGGTCTCTGTCTGTCTGTCTTTCTAGCTCTCTCTCTCTCTCTCTCTCTCTCTCTCTTTCTCTCACACTCTGAGGGGAGTTGTCCAGATGGCCAACTGACCTGCGAACGACTGGACCCTCCAGTGATGTGACTTAAACTCAGACTGAATGCATTCACACAACTAGCCTATACAGCACAAGCCAAAGGATCAGTTCAACCAACTGTTCGTTCACATTTCTTTCAGCTTTCTTTCCTTCAGCTCAGTGTATAACTCAACCTCCTTTCCAAATGAATCTTGAGGGCTTTTGTACAGGTTTCCATTGGGCTCCGACGCTTCTGTTTTTATCATCGTAATCTCATGACATCTTTCAAGAAGATTTGACAATTCACAAATACCAGTTCAAGAACTGCCGTCATTCTAGACATGCTGAAATGCTAGAAACTATAAAAAAGTCAGTCTCTTGGGATATAGCTTACACACAACTTGTCACGTCTACATCCGTCTAGTCTTGTTCTTGGCCCTCAGCAGCGATGCTCAGGATGACCACGCAGCCATTTGCTCGTTTTTGGTTTGAATCCATCATGAACACCAGGACAAGTCATCAGCGAATTATGTTGGGGGTGGGGGGGGGGGAAGCTGTTGTGCACCTGCAGCACAGTGTAGGAGGCGAAACAAACCCCCATCTGACTGTCTGAGTCTCACGACGTCAACCCAGGCGGTTCTCGGCGACGTCGGCCAAGAATAATGGATGACGAGGACCCTTATAAATGTCCTGGTTGACTCCCTGCGCACGTGAGATCATTGAGTTCTTTGCAGACGAGCAGCAATAAGCACAAGGACACTTATAAGACACTCTACTGAATAAGGAGAGGGTGGATGTGTAGAGCCGGTGGGGGCGGACATGCATGAGGGCGCTCGTGCACGCACGCACACACACACACACACACACACACAGCTACACAGACAGATACACACAGAGGCAGATACACACACCTCTACACAGACAGATACACACTGATGCACACACAGATAAGCAGACAGACAGATATACACACACACATACAGAGTCAGATACACACACACAGGCAGAGACACCCTCGGATGCGTGGAGACAGATCCTCGCACATGCAGATCTACAGAAACACACCCACACCAGCACACACACGTACACACACATACCAGTACACACAAAGGCAGACAGACACAACAACATGCATACAGACCAAGCTGTCAGTCTGTGGGGTGTTATTAGTGTCAGCGTAGCTGCACACAGAACTTGATACTGCATACCTGATACAGGGTGAAAAACACCCTGAGCCACTCTGGCCAGTTTCAGAAAGTTCATAATAAATAGCACACCGTAGAGTTTGATTTTCTAAAATAGTGCACCAATAAAGAGGTGGAATTACATTTGATAAGGCGTGCGCACAAGGTAGGGAACGTGGGCATTCAGAATATTAATTTGGAAACAGCGATCTAAGCCTTAATAGCTCACGTGTCTAAGGGGGCAGGTGTTTCTGTGCTGTGCCATGCCACAGTGTCGGTATGCGAAGCACTTAGCACCTGTCATGCGCATGCCTAGATATCAGTCAAACAGTAAGTGTTTATGTGGCATAAGTAATGCCAATCTATAATACATTACATTTAGCTGACTGATTGAAGGGGTTAGAATTCAAATATTCAAAGGCAATAATCACCGCCTGTCATGAACATAAATAACATATTGGCGCATCACAACAAGCAGGTGTTCTCATTGGGCAGCAGTGTAGCGAAGTAGAGCGCGTGAGAACTTTGATAACGACAACGCCGCCACCATCAACAGTATGCCAAGTTCTTGTGTGCCTTCAGAGTTTTGATATCCTCGCGCAGGCACTACTGTGTGCCTTGCGTATTATTCTTGTACGGTGACACATATTACACCTCATGGCTGTCACACGTGAATACTCACACGTCCGCGTGCACACACTCAGGTAAGTGTGTCTCCCTGAGGAGTGTCCTTACGATTGGCTGAGGGCATGGCTGTTGCCATGCTGCTGCTGCTTCACATCAAATAAACATGAAGGACTCCCACAGGAGACGTAACAAAGTCTGAGGAAACAGCATCTGTTGAACGCGCACACACACGGACACAGAGCCATGGACACACATGCACAAACATCTGCTGTTGTGCATGTTGGCTCATACAGGGCCTTGGCCAGTAATTGACTTCACTGACAGAGTTTTGAATGAGAGCCATGCGGAGTATCAGGTTCCAGGTTCTGTTGCCCTTCATTAGAGGAGTGGCAAGTACCTGGTGGACGGATGCTGCATCGAATTCAAATGTAAATTTGAGGCGGAAGGGGACAGAGGGGTGGAAGGATGGGGTGGAGAGATGGAAAGACGGAGGGATGGAAGGGTGGAGAGATGAAGGGGTGGAGGGATGGAGACGTGGAGGGGTGGAGCAAAGATGAAAACCTGTCCAACTAAGAGAACAAAAGCCGGTTCGAGACCCGTCAATCTCCTAGCGTTTGTGTGTGTGTGTGTGGATTGCTGATTGATTGGTCCCTGGATTTAACCTTGTCTGAGTTAATGGTTCCTACAGGAGAAAACTCACCTGACTTATACTGTTACAAATAACCTCTGAGATGGGATAGACAGAATGGAACATGCAGTGCCAAACACACACACACAAGCTAGGATGTACACACACAAACCTAAACACGCACACACTTAGACGCACACGGCCAAACAAACATACACACATACACACATACACACACACACACAGACTCTTAGGGGCCTATACATGCTTACCTTGTAATTACCCATGAATTACGTCCTTGACAACTAAACAATGACTCCCTAGACTCCATAGAGCCACATGCTTCTTTTATAAAGACCAAACAGCATTGGTCCGTTAGCTGCCAGTCATTTTTATACCATCCTCATAGGTCAACCACGAACAGGAATGTTATTTATTAGGGAGGGGTAAATTAATTGCCCATCCAAAACACGTGATCGGAGTATGTTGGTTTCGCTCATCAGCACACCCCTGTCCTTCCCTTGAACCAGTGGACCTTGTCCGGGGTTATTCAGCCAGAATTGGTCCACCAATTCAAGGTTGAAGGTTCAAGCGTACCTCATCAACCACAAATACTTGAGCATGCAGTGTGGACCTATTGACTGCGCAGGTGAGCAGAGGCCACGTGTTTAATGGAGGGGAATGTTTTTAGCTGCCTCCATCTTCTTCCACTCTTTCTCTCGTCCTGATGTGTAATGCAGGTGAAATACACAAGGTCAAGTGAGTGTGAGTGTGTGTGTGTGTGGTTGGGGTGGGTGTCTATGCACGATATGTGCAATTTTTAATAAGTTGGGGGTGCGCGGGGGTGTTTGCGGGTGAGTGTGTTCACGTGCGTATATTTCCTACACTACCGTAGGGCGTAGGTAGTTTAGCTGGTGATTGAACGAGCATTGATCCTTTGAGTAAAAAAAGTGGATGAAATGAAATGGAGCCTGTCTGTCGTCCTTTTTGAACTTGCACCTTGCCTGTCTCCCTGCCTGCACAGCCAGAGAGCCTGTCTGCTAGCCTGTATTACCACTTGTCTACCTGTCTGCCGCCAGCTGGTGGTTATTTACCAATGTGGGCAAGGTTTCTTTGAAGATCGAGTAGGGACTGGGGGGACGTAGAGAAGGAGGGAGGGGACGGAAAGATGATACAGGAATGGAGAAGGCAGGGGCGCAGAGGCTTTTTGCAGGGTGCTTCTGAATGTTCCACGGTTGTTCCAGCCTCTCCCTCCACATAACCTTCCAGTGTCCTTCACAGACATGGCACGGACATACCAGTGAGAGTTGGATTGAAAATGAGAATCAGTATCTGAATCACAATGGGTTTTATTCGCCATGAAGGTTCACACAGACAAGGAATTTATAGTGGCAGGACATTGGATACATGAGACAGAATAATCTTCGATTAGTGTGCAAGTCCAACTAAAGAAACTAGGGCTAAAATATGTTTTTAAAAGTCTAACTGGTTGTATTGTGTTCCATGCAGTGACTGGTCCACTGTCATCCACGTGGTATGCAGGTCGTTGCTGGTAATACCGGTACGTAGTGTCATGATATCATTCACACTTTGAGCCTCTGAGAAGCTTCTGTGCCAACTGTTGATGATGGCCGTGCTGTCCAACATGGCTCGTGGTCTGACTGCATTGGGTGTCAACATTGGCTCCTGGCCAGAACACAAGCAGCAGTTTCAAAGGTCTGGTAACAAAGTAGACCGGTTGAAATGAATGGGAGCACAGTGGGCTTTGCAGGCCAACAAAGAAGACAAGAGACAAGCCAGTCAAGCAACCAGCTGTCTATTCATCCATCCATCCACCAGACCAGTCAGCCCTTTAGTCAGTTAATCAGTCAGCCAGCCAGCAAGCCATCTGGCCAGCAATCAGTCTGCTAACTAACCAGGAATCAACAATCAGCCAACCCTCCGTACATTCCATAATCAGGGCAGTCAGCCAGCCAGCCAGCCAGCAGGCAGTGGTTTGGTCTTTACTGGTTCGGCCGTCAGCACCAATCAATGTGTGTAATGTTTTAATGTGTGAGGGTAATGTATCTCTGTTAATCTAGAGAGCGCTGACATGTCATTGGCTGGTGGCCAGGTGGGTCACCCCCTCTCACACACACACACACACTCTTATTCTATCTCTCTCGGTTCTTCTCTCATTACAGTTTTATCAGAACTATTAATCTCACACAAGTGCTTCACTCAGCAGGGTTTACTGTGAGAGCCACCTGTCCAGAGGCAGAGGGCCCCGAACACAAAGGCCCTTCCAGCCCTCAACCACACACACGCCTTTCTCTCTCTCTCTCTCTCTCTCTCTCTCTCTCTCTCTGTTTCTCTCTCTCTCTCCTTCCCGCTCTCTCCACCTCCTGCCTTCTTCACTTTTCTCCACTCGCTTGACCCCTCTCTTCTCCCCTCTGTCCCTTTCTCTCTCATCTCCCTTTGACCTTCCGCTCCCCTCCCCTCTCATATACCTCCCTCTCACTTCTCCCCTCACTTCCCCTTCCCCTCTCCCCCTTCCCTGCCCTTTTGGAAACCAGCACATCCACACCTCCTCCAGGGTGTGAAGTGTGTTGACACCCGCCGCGGTAATCCTTCAACTCATGGTCCGGCGCTGTGCCTCTGCCTCGTTTCGCCATCCCACTCGCAAGTCCTCTCCCCAAAGCTGCGTGACGATGCCACCGCTGCCGTCGTAGGTCTGATACCGATCGCAGGAGGCATGTCAGAGAACCATCCGGCATTTTCCAGGGTCAAGAGAACACTGTTTATGTGATCCATACCTCGGACGGGTTTACGGCTCACTTGACACAGGGTTAATGGTGTTCCTGAAATATCGTGACCGATGTTGACATCGAGCCGTCTGTCCTGGTGTTGAGTACGGCCTCAAGTGACAGATAATGACTGTTGCGTTTGCAGTTGTTTGCGATGGCTAGTTTGCGGACAGTTGTGTTATGGCCATTGTGGTCGGTTGTGGTTGTCCTAGGGCAGGAAAGGGACCCATTACTGGAGACTGAGGACAATTTGGAGAGCATGAGCCACAATAGGGCCCATTCAAAACTCTCAAACAACTGGGCCTCGTAGTCAGACATCTAATACTATAATCATTCCCTCTCTCAAAGTAAAGGAGCAAAACACGCTCTCTCATTCTCTCTTCAACACAAACACACACACACATATTCAACTACTCAATCACTTCACTATGACAACCCCACACCCAAGTGTACACAAACGCACACACAAACGCGCACTACTAAACACTTCAATAGCCTTCTCTCTTTTGTTTATGATGATACTCCATGCCTTTGCTTTGCGCAGGGCTGACAGACCTATAAGATGCAACACAGAGGCACAGCCCTGGGTATTATCAGAGCTTTAATGTTGTAATTGCTTGTGCTCTTTGGCAGAAATAGTCTCTGTGGGGGTAGGTCTACACAGCTTTGTTGCCATTTGAGACGTGTGTGTGTGTGCATGTGGGTGACCCTGACAGTTCAGCTGTGACAGATATAAATCTTCTGAATCCCAATCTCTTGAACGTGTGTACGATTTGCAGCCCCCACCTCCCCCCCTCACCTCCCAACCCCTCCTCTTCCAAGCAGTCGAACACACAATGACGGGGTTGTTGTAACAGGAGGGGGGCTTTTAGTCCTGTAATTACCCTCAATCTACCCTTCAGGAAGCTGCATAAACACCCAGAGCCCGACCAGACCCCTGCATAACCCACCCCCCTTGCCCCCCCCCTTGCCCCCGCACCTGCAGTATTTGTAATGAACCAGTCACTGACAGACACAGACCCCTTCAACCAGCAGGCAGACCAGGAGACACCCCTTCCCCACCCTCCTCACCCTCCCCACCCTCCTCACCCTCCCCACCCTCCGACCCCCAGGCAAACTCACAGGCGCACATTCAGCAGCGGCAGGACGGTGGGCGGAGAGACGCAAACCCACAATTATGGGATGGATAACAAACTCGCACGGCGACGCCGACGCAACGAATGACCTTCTTGGTTGTTGGCCTCCCGACGTGACATGCATGCGGAGTCTCTCGTGCGTGCGAAGTCTCTCCAGAGGATCCTAGGATAGGTCATGCAGACTGGTTGTTGTGTAAGACTTGTGTGGCCTGAAGGAGGGTGACTTATATTTGAAAAGCGAGAGTGAGGGAGGGAGAATGAGACAGAGAGAGAGAGAAAGAGAATGCGAGAAAGAGGGAGAGAGAGAAGAGAGAGAGAAAAATAAAAGGTGTCAATCACTATCAAACACTGGGGCAATATCTTTTTGGGTCTGGCAAGAATCTGAGTCCCTTTTATCCGTTGCCAGGTTAGGTAAATACACACTTCATGCTGTTACAAACTCGTCGTAATTCTATCATCTGATGGGGTTTGATTGATTGCCAAACCAACATCGCTGTGTGTGAACTTGTGCGATATCTGCATCATTTCATATTTCACATTGCGTTGTCTGAAGTGGTGTTGAGTTTGATCGTGAACTGCCTCTGTGTATGTGTTTATATGTATGTGCATGTGCACAGTGTGCCGATGCATGCATGTCAAAGTGTACAACACAATACAATGTGAGTATGTGTGTGTATGAGTATGTATTTCTACCACGGTTGGTATAAACAATGTTACTATGTCACTATGACATGCACACCTCCCCAGCTTGCAAATCTATCTTACATCCATCATACAAGTATTTGCCTTCTCTGTTGTTCCTTCGTGGATCTAGGTCAGCGTGGCCATTTAAAAGCCAGAGCTTGTGAAATAGTACCTGTCTGCTAGATAGATAAAGACATTTGCTTGGGAATTTACATACCAGGCGCCGGATGAAAATATGTAGGTAACCTTTGGTTTTGACCCTGAGGTGAATCGTTTGCGTTCCCAATTTACACCTTAGAGATCCGGGCAGGTGAGTTTCTGGAAGTGACACATTGAGAAAGAGAGATAGAAGGGCAGGGGAGGGGGAGGGGGAAGTGGGGGGAGGAGGCCTCCAAACTTTCAAAATAAACAAATACACGCAACAGCAATTTCCTTAGAAATCGAGTCGTTTCCATTTGATGAGTCACCAGCAGCTGGATACAAATGCCTACGCAGACGAATGACTTGACCTGAAAGGTTTTCACATCCTGGTGTGTGTTCCTGTCAGTTTACGCTAGGTTGAAATCAACGAGCCTCTTCCACGTCCTCAGAATGGTCCCGTGATGTTTCGCACAGAAGGGAGGAGGGAGGTCGGCAGGAGAGCGGAGGAGAGGCGGAGAACTCACGGATGGATAATGTGTGTCTGGACATGGTCGTGTCGAGAATCAAGCCTGCTTGAAAGAACTAAACAAGCTGGACCACCCAGTGAACACACACGCAGACTCACACAGGCACACACACATGCATAAATAACCCATTCAGTAAGCATCATTACACTCGCTGTGCTCAAAGTAACCAAAATTGACAAACATGTTTCTACATGCGTGAAAAATGCAGGACCTCTGGGAAGGATTAGCATTTAGCAAACATGAAAGCAGATTCTGGATTCAGCTGATACATCTGACAATCAACATGTTTTCGACCCACATTTACTCATCTACACACTAACGCAGCCATAACCCACTGAAGATTTTCTAGCAACGTATACAGCTCTAGAAAATAGATGCTGCACCTTTTTCTGTCATTGTCGAACATGTAGAGGAGAAATGTTTTTCTGAGGGACAGAAGGGTAACATTTGCAGTGGCTTCTTAAAATGTACGCTTTTGTTCCTTACCCATAGTTGCAGAGAGCGAGAGAAAGAGAGAGAGAGAGAGAGAGAGAGAGAGAGAGAGAGAGAGAGAGAGAGAGAGAGAGAGAGAAGAATGGAGAAAGAAAGAGGGTCAGAGAGGTTGAGGAACAAGGAAATAGAGGGAGAGAGAGTGGCATCAAGCAGGACATGCTCTTTCAAGGTCAAGGCTCATGAATATTAAATGGTGGCCTCTGTGGCGCGTTGTAGCAGAGACCACGGAAAATGCAAATGGTTGCCTGACAGAGATCTTGACTCTCATCCGTTTATTCCTCCACCTTTGTCACCTGAGTGTTAGGAGAAACACGTGATTCAACTTTTGCCAAAGAACACTTCCCATCTGTGAGAGATCTTCTTTGTTGCGGCCAGATAGTTTCCAATGGCTCATTCCCATGACTCTGCACACGCTGCCACAATCTTGTATTTACATTGCCCCTTTCCCACCCCTCGCAACATTAAGGCGTAGGTGATCTGATTTGCACCTCAACAGGCTGTTATTTTGTTATTTTAGGCAGTTTACCCCCCTAGGCTGCTAGTGCATAACAGTTAGTCTGCAGCAGTTTTTCTTGAAGCAGCTAGCCAGGACGCGTCTGTCTTGTGTTCCCCTACCTGGTCCTCTCGATCTCTCCAGCTCCTGGGCTCCGAGCACGATAACAAACCGAACTGGAATTCCTCACCTGCTCCCTCCGTGTCGTAATGTTTCCTGCTACAAGTTTAACCATGCCTTGGGTGAATGTGTCCCTCCTTAACCCTCCCTCTCCTCCACACACACACACACGCACAGATAAACACAGATTGCATTTCTGAGAGTGCGGGCTTGGATGCCATCTCCCTGTCCGCCCAACGCTGTCTCCAACACAGCAGGGTTTCCCTTGTGAGGATTCTCTCCGAAAGGGACAGAGAGTAGACCTGGTGTGATTCAGTTCCTCAAAAAGGTCCGGCATTGGAACTGAGTGAGGGAGATGCAATTTGATGAAGATGTTATGCTGGCAGAGTCCAGACAGCAGTGGGATCCAATTTCATCCAAACTTGAGGAAATTGCGATTGCCCTGCACAGCCAGTATGGTTCCTTCAGATGATAAAGGACACACAGAGGGATGGGAGACTGGGGCTTCGTGAGACTGCTGAATTGAACTCTCCCTGTGATGTCTGGCAATGCGAAAATTTGGACGAGCTATTGACTTTGTCCGTCTCCCTTTATACCTCGCTCGCCGTCGCCTACAGCGAGGTTCAATCACCTGCCAGGGCTGCCACAGAGAGGAGCCGGAAGAAATGGAAAACCAAAACAAAGCAGAGGTGTGAATGCCTGATGGATAAACAGATCGCGGAGTGTGCAAGCGAGCGAGAGAGTACGAGAGAGAGAGAGAGAGAGAGAGAGAGAGAGAGAGAGAGAGAGAGAGAGGAAGAGCAGTAGAAAGAGGAGTCGAGAGGCTTCCCCTCTGACGCTGAGCCCGGGGCAAGTTCGTTGAGACATTCAGTAGTGGTGGACTTCACACAAGGCTCCAGTGTTGGGAGGGGGGAGGGGGGCAGGCCCAGGGTACAGCCCAGCTGTCCGTCCAGGCACGGTGAGATAAGCTTGAACCTCTTCCCTCCACCATGACCCCCTCCATCCACCCACCCCCCCAGCTGTCAAGGCCTGGAGAAACGACCAATTCACACCCAGGACATTGGGCCAGTGTTCAAGGCCTGGGGGCAAGATTGATGGGATACAAATACTCATACATAAATACACACAGTCACATGTGTGCAAGGGGGTCCTACACTCTCACACATAACACACACAAAACACACACAAACAAAATAAACCATTAGGTGCCCGAACATCTTACCCAAAGACCTCTGTATACACTATGGTGTAATCTAGCAAGATAAACTCCAATGCAAAACCGCAGTCTTCTTATCATTAACTATATCGTAGCAGTCATCACCCAAGACCACATTGTATGATTGCGCTGGGCTGTTTTCCTATCAGATTTGAATATTTGAACATATCTCTTTTATAAAGTCTGTCTGCTGATTTAGGAACGAGAAAAAAAGCTTTAAGATAAAGGGATTAATTTTTTATCAGCCATCAGAACATCTGCACGGAACGGCTGTCTTGTGCTTTATCTGAGGACGCAGATCCTGCACCGCACACACACACACGCACACGCACACGCACACACACACTCATAGTCATGCCTGTACCATGCACATGCATATGCTCTGCGCGCACACGCAATCATGTTTTCTCGCACACACTCTCGCAAACCAATCCACCTACGTTCTGTGCCGTCAAATTCAGAACATCTCGCCAGCGGGCATGTTGTGTCTCCGACCTCAACGCCATTTATTTGCCTTAAGTTTGGAGGTTTTGCTCCAAACATACAGACTTTTGAGGTATTCCACTAAGTTCACTAGCACCCATTTCCACGCACTTCACGTCCTTAGATTTCGCAATCAGCTCATCTCACTCCGCCGCATGACTCTGCCTGCATTTTGAGAACGCTATTTGCATGTTTTAGCAGACTGCCTCCGAAGACACGTATGTTATTACCTTACGAAACAACTTTTGTCTCATGCGGTTGGATGAATTACATTGTAATCACCATGGACAGATGACAGAGTGGCGTCCAATCTCACACCCTCTGTAACACGGATGGGTGTAAATGCAGTGATTTTAGTGTGACAATTGAAGATACTTGCTTAAAACCATGACAAAATCCATTCTCCCCTTGGAGAGAATATGGTCTTCATGCTGGAGGCAAGCTGTGTATATAAACCAGGTGTGTGTGTGTGGATATTTTTTGTTGTTGGTGTGTGTGTTCTTCAACTGAAACGCGTAACCCCCTAACGTTATGGCCCAAGAATTCAACAGATGTTTCTGGAGTGCAAGCGCAGACAAGACGAGAGAATGCACAAAAGCTTATCGGCAGAATTGTTGGGAACTCCCCCTCGCCACAGGTTGAGCCCATGGGCTCAGTAGGGCAGGGAGGGTACCAGTAAACAAACACAAACGATCTATTCTGATTGCGCATGGAAATGTGTGAGTGTGTGCGTGATGTACACGCGTTCGTCTCTCTCGCGCAAGGTTCCTTATCGCTCATCGGCACATGAGAGAAGCCCGGGACAGCAGGCAACCCTTTGAAATCCACCCAGCGTGTTTGTTTACGTCAAGCACTTTTCGTGTTTCAGGGATTACATTGTTTCTTTTCCAGTTTCCACTCCCCCACCCCCCGTCTCCCATCGCTCCATCCCTCCCTCCCTCCCCCTCCACCCATTCCTCCCCCTCTCTCCCAATCTTCCTCTCAAGAAAGTGGAAGATGATTCGGATGCTGTTGCGAATGTTAATAATGCGGTCCATTCTAAAACTCCCCTTCGCTGATTCGTGATCGGGGGGATTAAGGGGAAGTCGACGGATGGAATACTTGGATGGCAAAGAAAACATTGTGGAAAAAACTGGTAGCTTGATACTCTCTACAGATGCTCCTGTAGGATTACCTGCTGAACGTAAATAACGATACAAAACGTGCATTTTGACCGCAAGAGGGTGAAGCGGACGAACCGAACACCAGTAAAAATGGCTCAAAAGAGTGACTTTATGGTGCCTGCTTCGAAATATTGTAAAGGTTTCTGACGTCAACCTTCAGAACATTAAAAGTTTGAAGAGAGGTTTGTATTAATTCTTTGCTTTCCTCCCAGTTCACAGCCTAACCACTGCGGCCCAGAGCCGACAGATGCTGATCGACCGGAGGGGTCACTAGAGGGCAGCCCAAAGCCCGAGGTCATTAAAAGCCGACCGGATTCGGTCCACAGAAACACAGGCTAGATTGCCCACTTCAACCTTTAACAACCCCCACGACTGTAATTTTCCATGCACATGTAGCGTCATAGATATACCCTCGCCCATTTCAGTTCATCTCCCTTCACATCAATACTCACAGCTAGCATGGGGTATCTGCTATCGCAGCCCAGTGGAGAGGAAGAGAGATAATGATAAGTCTCATTTAGCATCTCCAGCCTGGGCCTGTTGGGGTCTTGCAGGACTTACTGTGTCTGTCTGTATGGGATAACAAGAATTAACTCCCTACAAGCAGTGTGTGTGTGTATGTGTGTGTGTGTGTGTGTTTGTGAGGGGTGGGACATGGGTCACTACTGAGACTGACAACCAGCTCTCATTAATGTGTAGCGTTGCGGCTAATTGACCAGCCACCACCGCAAGGCTAATGGTTTAGCAGCATTTGGACTTAGCATGGCTAACTGATGAGCTAACACCCCCAGGGCTAATAGACCATTTAGACTCCATGCAGGTTACATGTCAATTGTGCCTCGAATCAGAAACGCATTAACAGACATTCATTCGAGAACCTGGAGAAAGGATATTGCGCACTGGACTGATAAGGATGGGCAGTTGGATGCATCTACACACACATTGCAAGGTATAAGCCGTTGACGTTTCACAACATTCAGATGGGGACTTTGCAATGACTCTTTGCTCCACTCCATTGACCAGACTCATCTTCCTGCTAATTGATCTGTGAAATGATTAGCATTCGGGCACAACCTTGCGCTGGGAATTAGCGCATTCCCGTGGACATTATCATAATGTAGAGGGGGGCCTACGAATACGTATTAATTTATGGTTGTCACGGTTGTCAGATGCATTGTCTCTTCTGTGTCATGTGTCTTTGTTTGTTAATGTGTGAGGGGGCGTTGTCCCGCTCACGTGTCTTCAGCACTCCAGCTGATAGCGATCATCATCACTCACAGCTGCGGTTCATTCCCACATGCATATATACTCACCTCGTTCTCTGTTCCAGTGTCGGATTGTTTGTTGATGTTCGGTGGAGTTTGGTCGTGTCCCGTGAGCTTCGTGGTGTTCCTGTTCCGTTCTTTCTTGTTAGTTTTCCAGTGTTCGTCACCCAGGTTCTGGATTACCGCCTCTCACCGCACCAGCATTGCTCAAGCATTGCTCATTGCTCAAGACCATCGAGTCCCTGCACAAGCCTGAATCGCCGCCTCTTGTTGTGCTCGGGACTGTTTGAGTTTGTCACGCCTAAAATAAAGTTTTGAGTACCTGCATCTGCTTCCTGAGATTCTGTCATGACAATGGTTATAGTACAGAACACCTTCAAATACACAAACACACCTGGTGTCAAGGTAACGTGGCCAGAGATAGAAGACAGTGATTAAAGATAATTAAGGGCCTGTTTTAGAATATAAGTTTTATTATATCATATAAAGAGAAAGAGCGAGACAGTAGTATATACTATCAACAGCATGTGCAATAGTCTATACTATTGACAGTTAAACTGAAAATGACAACTCGTATGTCATGATCTAAACAGAAACAGAAATATATCGAGTCAATCCATAGTCTGTCTTTTTTCCATCTTTAAAAGAAACGTTTCCTTGTTTGTAAAAACCCCCCGTTTTACAGTATGTTGATATCATAAAACAGGAACGTCATTGTCAAGTCATGTCCTTCCTATCTGGAATCTCCCCCATGCTAAGTTGTGGAAGTCGTCCTGGGATACTATCATAACTGGGTCAATCAATCCATTTTGTTCAGAGGCTGATGGTTATATTGCAGCTCTACTCAGCTCTATGTCTCCTTTGGGATGTCCATCCTTCTTCCGCTCTCTCTTTTTTACTGTCTCTCTCTCTGTCTCTCTCCCTTGGTTCAGTGCCATGGTTTCTGTAATAGGCCACCTCTTGTCTGGTGTGATTAATACTTTATGCAGATGTATCCAATGACTCTGTGTTTATGGAGACAAACATTTCTGCCAGTTCCCAGTGGTGTTTTCACAACGACAAAACTTCCTCATCCATCTTGTGCTCTTTTGTCTAAACTAACTCCCAGCCAAGACATATATAGTACGTACTCCAGGGGGGAATACAGGCCGGAAGTCTGACATCATGCTGTCTCAAAATCGCATGACTTGGTCTCTTTTTCCCAATATCCTCAAGTAAATACAACAACAGAACACATCTTGCCTTTCCTGCCGTACCTTCATGTGACTGCAGGACATGTTGACAAAGACTAGAGGTTTGTGAAACACATCTTGGCAATGGATCTGGGTATCAAACTAGGCAAATGTACACGAGGCATTAACCCTCTGAGATAAAGTTAGGGAATCAACCCCATTCATTGCCAAATCCCCTCTGCTACCATCCTCTGCCACGTGTTTTTCGGATATGTCTGTTGCTGCCCTTGTGGCACAGGTGTGTATGAGGACATGCCCTTGAAGAGAGGGAGATAACAGCAGCAGCATTTCTCTTTGCCGAGGGCAGACAGACCCTCAGATAGTGCGAGTTCTGCAAATGTCACACGGCTGCAAGAGCCAAGATAGGAAATGGACTGGCCCAAACATCTTACACGCTCTTTGTTATGTGAAAACAACACCCAACATTCTCATCATAGTGACCATATCTATATGGTCTAATGCAGACCCAGTGAGGACAAGGTTACGTTTATTTATTTTATCTCTGGAATGTCTTGTTGTAACCCAAACACAGATTATTCTAAAGCTCAAAAATGTCAAGATCGTTGCTTTGTTTTTTTGTTTTTTTATCATCTGCACACTTTGATCTCTCTCAACTGTTTCGAAACGTAACGAAAAACGTACCAATCCTTTAAAAAGCCACAAGCTTCTTTTAGTTGCATATGCAATACTCAAAACAAAAAAGATAACTTTGCCAAACTAAGTTGCAACAAAGACTCCACTTTCTGAAAACAAATTACCATCCCCCTTGTGTAATCAAAAGCAAACATTCCACTCCTTCAAACCCCTTGATATTTCACTATTGAGCTGTTGGCTGATTTTTCCAATTCCTTTTTTCCCTTCCTTTCTTTAATTCTGCTGAATTAGATGTCAAGGCTTCTATAATGGCCCCCTGGAGGCATGGAATTATGAGAGTCAGAGAGAGAGGGAGATAGAGAGTGAGGTAATTACCATCCCAGCCCTGGGCCCCCACCAAAAGCGCACTACCGACTTCAAAACCCAGAGCAAGGAAAGGCAAACATTGGGGGGGCACAAATAACCAGTGAGGTGGGAGTGACCCTAGCCCCCCCCCGCTCCCCCCCTCCCCACTCAAACCCCCTGTGAGCTGCTATGTTTATTGAAGAACAGCATTGGAGCAGAGTGCTTTTTAAAAGCGCCTTCTTGTTTCCGCTCCCTTGATCACCGTTGTTGATGGATGCAAATGGCTTGCGCTGACTGCATTGTGGTTTGGGCAGATGGGTTGGGGACGTTTTAATCCGGCCCCAAAACCTGCACGCTTAGCTGTGATGTCGACCTTCTGCAGAACCTGCGGTTGTTTCGCACACAAGTGCATCGAAAGCTACGGCACGTTATGTGAGTCAGTCAGTGATTTTCTTTCCCAGCGATAGGCTTGTTAGCTACGTGCTATGTTAGCTTAGCCTGGTATCGCCAGAACAATGAGTAAACAAACATCTTTTAGTCTGGAACCTCTCCACTCACCAATCAGTTCGGCGAAACGTTATCTTTAAAGTTGACAGAAATGCCGTAATGGCCCTCCTCTGTACTGTCATCATATTACACCCACACAGTGTCCGGTAAACAATTGGGATTGGCTGGACCAGATCTGAGTCTGTGGGAAGGTTATTTGAATGGTAGGGTGGCCAGACCTATCTTTGCAAATAAAATATGAGCTTGCAGATGCATCCGGTTCCCAGACCAGTGTTAGCTACCATGATGCCAAAAGAACAAACAGCAGCACAACTGTAATAGAGCCTCACCACAGTTCAAAACAACTGTGGATAGATAGAATGGATCAAACAGAACTTGGAACTTGTTCGGATCATTGTAGATGGTTAGCCACTTTCTTCTGCATAGTGTATCTTCTTCCTTGAAAAAAACGTGGACACAGTAGAAATGCTAGAATGCATGATACTAGGACCTATAATCGTTGAACTTCGCAATATACTGTCGACTTCGCAATTTCTACTGTTGAAAACCGATGCAATTTAACCCAAAGGTGCTCGCGGCTGTTTGACAAAATCTGTCGAATTTCTATTCGACGTCAAGAAAGTTTTAGCAAAAGTATCTCAATGCCTCATCTGTATTGTTCAGTTTCGCATCGACCCAGCTATGCAACTATTAAGACGCAGTTATGATCGATAGCCGGCAGAAAGGAATTCATCAGAGGCTGTGATGAGATGATCTCGGAGAGTTCTCCGCTGAATCTAACCTCTCACTCTGTCTCTGTCTCGCTAGGGTCGAAGGATCTATAAACAATGCAAACGTGACTATTACTGATAATCAGATGATGAATCCATCATATTCTTATCCGCTGATTAACCAGAGATTAATATGTCAACCCCAATAAGTTGCCCATGAAAAATGAAGGTGAGCATATCTCAACACCCCACCTCTTCTCTCCCCCTCTCCAACACACTCTCTCACCTCTACCAATGTCTCTCTATCTTTGTGTCTGACTCCCTCCTACTCATTTCACCCCCCTCCTTCTCTGTCTTTCTCGCTCTCTTTCTTTCTCTCCCTCTCAGTGAGATTGGGAGCTGTTCCAGTTCCACCTCACTGATTTCATTTTCATTAGCCTGAAATTGGAGCAGGAACTGTGGGTGGCAGAATCTGCCAGGCCCTTGTCAACCCCACCTGACCCAGCTTACTCACCAAGCCTATAAAAGCCCCTCCACAGTGGGGGTGACCACCACACCAGCACCCCCCTCCCCTTCCCCAGCCCACCACATGCTGGTGCATTGCTCTCTCGCTGGTTGGAAGAGTGTTATAATCCACTGGGAGAGCTCCAGGATATACTGGGAGCCCATGGCTGTAAGTGCCCCCCCCCCCTCATCTCCCACTCCCGTCTCCCCTCTCTCCTCCCTCTCATCCTGCTCCTGTTTGTTCAGCTCCTCCTCAAGCCTCCTTCCGGTTGGCTTTCGTTTCCCGGCTCCACCTCCTCCTGCCGCTCCTTCACTTTCTTCATCTCCAACACCCCTTCCTCCTCTTCCACCTCATGTTCCAGATCCGACTGCAGCTTATCAGAGACCTCCACTGGAGGTTAAACAAACTGGAACCAATGCATTTTTAGGGGGAGAAAATAAAGAGGAGGGCAGAGAGGAAGTAGAAATAGTGTAGAAGTACGATAACAGAAGTTAGGTGAAGAGAAAAAAAGTCTGGAGGTGGAGTATTTATTTTATTTACACCGTATTAAAAGAGAGAGAGTGGTAGAGCTAGTTTGACCGGAAGCAATGGGGCCTCTCTCTCATTTCCATGGTGGACATGAACAGATTAAAAAGGTGAGACCGTCAGATTGCCAATGTTGACACTTCAAGAACGCCAGCAAAACTCAATATGCACCGGATGACATTCATTATATGCTACGGAAGATTTGCCAAATGGTGTTTTAATGAAAAACTGCCAATCAAAATGAGTTCTTCCAGCCTTTCCTGTACTATTATCCATGTCACATATGTATGGTAATACGGTCTTTAATTAGCCGGAATACATCTGGAGTTGGCAAAAGTCAATGATGAAAAGCACAGACAGGGATTATCTTGTTTCAAAAGCAGAATAACATGTGGGATATTCTGGAAGCTTCTAAATGACATCCCAGAAGAATAGGCTCAGCTCCCCTCGTCTGTGTAATCTCAGGTCAATAAACAGCGTTAAGGCAGGACTTCTCTCTACTGGAGGGGGGCAGGGACCGGAAGGCCCTGTTTGTTGTCTTTCCCACATCGCGTTCCCACCCATTAAAAAAAACCTCGTTCTCACTAGCATGCGAACGCTATCCTCACTGTTTGTGTTCGGAAGATTCTTATTTGTCAATGAACAGGAAGTAGGCATGTAGGGGGGAGGGATTTCATCACGGTGTGACCTGGAGTCCTGACAAAGATTTTTAAATAATGGCATCATGTCCCTCCATTGGGTCCCGGTGAAGAAATTTGATTTTAAAATATTGCTAAGCACCTATAAACTGCTGGTTTAAGGCCAGAATACATCACTGAAATGCTTTAAAAATATGATCCCTCTAACCCTCTCAGGTCAACTGTAAACTGTCAGTCAAGACAAAACATGGAGAACATGGATGAAACTAATTGCTGGAATAAAGTTCCAGAACATTTGAGACCAACTACCTTTCAAAGCTGGACAAAAAGGTTCACGTTCACTATCGCTTTTCCAAATCTTGCACTTTGAATTTGTCTCTTTAATTACATTTTTTATATTCTTTCTTTTATTTCTTAATTAAAGTGTATTTTTACGTATCTTTTAAAGACCGTGCCTTGACTTGTCTTGTTTTCTTGTCTCTTTTTTGCCAAGTGCTGCTGGACATGTAGGTACAAACACTAGACACCAGACGCAGACCACAAACACCAAACCCAGACCACAAACACCAAACCCAGACTACAAACACCAGATGCAGACCACAAACACCAGACACAGACCACAAACACCAAACCCAGACCACAAACACCAAACCCAGACCACAAACACCAGACATTAGCCCCAGACCACACGCACTTGGCTTAGAATAGACTGCGGTTTCATTACAAACCTTTGAAAACAAATTCACTACAGTGGGCAAGACTCCAAACACAGGTCCCAGACACAACCCAGGGCAGAGACGTCAACAACAGGTCTCGTCCCAGACCACATCTCATTCTGTGCTCCCCACGCCTCCTGTTGGTTTAGCAACTGACTAAGTGCCAAACATCACCTCATTTAAATGCAGTGAGTTTATGTTCCCTCGCTGGCACTCGGTAATTCAATGTCTCATTAGAAATCACATTCCACCTTCTGCTGGTGCCAGTCAGCTAAATCATCCACAGAGTGGCGGCAGGCAGAGGGGTGGGACGTGGGGTGGGGTGGTGGGAGGGGGGGTGGTGGGAAGGAGGGGTCATGGGCGGTGGGTGGGGGTGGTGATAGGTTCGAATTGAGATCTCATCACTACGTTGCATATTGAGTCGTAAAGCGATGCGTGGCTGGTGGCGTTTGCGATTCATAAACAATGACGCGTCCTCTGGCGGCGTCGTTTCTGCTGACACTGTCAGAAGGCCGACGGAACCTAACGTCCAACGCCTCCTTGGGATAAGAAATATGATCCCTGTGTGCTTGTGTGTTTGTGTGCGTGCTCCCACAGCCCCTTCCTCCGCGGACACTCTCTGAACATGCAAACATGGAGACCAA
>BROE01000012.1:1551936-1663117 GCA_036571765.1 Plecoglossus altivelis
GGGGGTGGTGATAGGTTCGAATTGAGATCTCATCACTACGTTGCATATTGAGTCGTAAAGCGGTGCGTGGCTGGTGGCGTTTGCGATTCATAAACAATGACGTGTCCTCTGGCGGCGTCGTTTCTGCTGACACTGTCAGAAGGCCGACGGAACCTAACGTCCAACGCCTCCTTGGGATAAGAAATATGATCCCTGTGTGCTTGTGTGTTTGTGTGCGTGCTCCCACAGCCCCTTCCTCCGCGGACACTCTCTGAACATGCAAACATGGAGACCAACAAGCCCAAACGCAAACTAAACTCCCTGTTTACGACCCCCCTTCCGAACACCAGGCCCCCCCTGCCTACTCCATTACACCCTGGGCCCCAAACAACACCACGTTACCATAGCAACCAAGTAAACACCAAGGAGCCCTGGGCTGGTGTTGTGTCCAGCTGACCAAGGCTTGTCATCGCCCCAGAGGAGGAAACACCCATGTTGACGTATTGGGGCCATCAGGTCACACTCATCCACTAATGACAGAGTAACCCCTCTCAGAACCTCCCAGACACCCTGCATCGGCCCTCGTTGTAGCAACAGACCCAGATCCTGGCTTTAACTATCTTGTTTACCAGAAGTGTGTGTGTGTGTGTCTTTGTGCACGCAGGTGTGTGTGTGTGCGCTTGTGTGTGTGTGTGTGTGTGTGTGTGTGTGTGAATGGTGTCCAACCTCCCAGAGCGTTGACACTCTGCAGCTGTGTAGGCCAAACACAAACACTCCATGACGGGAACGATGAGAACGAGGACTTATGACCATGAGAGCAGGAGAAGTGAACACAGAACACCCCCGTAAAACACTTTCCAGAACCTTCTACTTCCCCTGCTAAGGACAGGAGGCCTTGCGAGAACCTTCTTGGTTTCACAGTGTTGGCATTAGGTTCCTCATGCACTTGTCTGCATGTCTGTGTGTGTATGTGTGTGTGTGCCAACACACAACAGTTGTGTGTCTCTACAAGCGGTACAAGGCCATTATCATGTTCCTGTCACTCGCTTTGGGAAGGAGGTCAGGAATGGAGAACCTTGGTGTGGTATTTCGCCAGGTGATGTCGGCCCGACACGAGATGTTCACCAGAGGAAAAAGAAGAGGTGTTGTGTTCTGTGAGGACACAGGGTCAGGTGTCTGTGTGTAGGGATAGTTTCTTTAACGGTTACCTGGGGAATAGGAGTTCACTCCCTTCAACTCAACACAGGACGGTTTTCCATTTTGTCCAGATACACAATCGCTACTGCCCTGCACAACAGCAATCTCTGCACTGTGGGCTGCATAACTGAATGCAATCTAAGTGTTATCGAGTATACGGTTTCATATTTGTGATGGATGGTGTTATTGAGAGGCATATTTTGTGTTGTAGTGGAGGGATATTAATCATGATTAAAGGCGGTTTAAATGCTTTCACTATGCGGCGGAGTGATTTAGGCTCCCTGGTGGACATAGTGTATATTACTGGAGAGACCTGCTGTTGCTCTTCTACATAATGAAGCACTTACTCAATGGGCAATGTGGGGACTTTGTATTACTGCAAGCTGTTAGGTTGAAAATAACCCTAACCCTGCTCAAGGGCTCACACACATCCACCACACACACGCATGCACGCACAGGTACACTCACTCAAATACTTGTGCACTTCAATACACAAACACACCAATAGACCTACCAGTATCACACACATACCGTACATCTGGGACACGATTTTCAAGTTTCCATTAAATTCTCTCCTGTGTGAAATAGCAGATTGCTGGTATACACTCTTTCTGCTACTGAACTGAAGGCTCACACAGAGAATTTTTAACCATGTGAGCGCATACAGAAGTACGGCCTAATGAGGTTATCCCAAAACACACACACACATGCACAGGACACACATGCACAGACGCGCACACACGCGCACACACGCACACAGGCAAACACAAAGTTGTTTTAATGAGAAGATGGCGAGGGAACAGCTTCAAAGTGTCAGATCAATGGAGTTCAGTGCAGATTCGTAAGGGGTGTTTGCATATGTCAGTACATTGGCTCCAGTTAAGTCAATAAGGCACAAGAGATTTCACATAGACACACATCCCCACACAGACACATACACAGATGCACACAAACGCGCACTCGCACATGGCAACATGAAAGCAAAATTGGATTCAAACCCCATCAGCAGATGCAACAGCGATTCCATCACTTATGGTTAGGAGGGGTACGGCTTGTTTGTGCAGAAATGTAATTACGTCAACTTGAAAGGCCTTATCAATCTGTCTCATCTCACCCAAGCAGCACCAAGAGGTGAAGGTTTACCCAAGTCGTTACTCAGCGTTTTTTAACCGAGCCACTTTTCCTGATGGTAGAAATGGAGGCAAGAGCGACCGGCACGTGCTGTGGCTCTCTGAGGAGGAACCACGCCGAGCGGCTCATCGCCGCTCCGTCTACGGGGAAGACGCCGGACCAGGGTGCAATGGAGGGAGGGGAGGAGGAAGACAAGGAAAGCCGTGTGAGGAAACTGAAGCTCAGCGGAGAGAAAGAGGGAGAGAGACAAAGATGAAGGGAAACACAGAGAGGGGGAGAGAGAGATAGAGAGAGTGAAAGACCTAAAGAGAGACTTAATGAGAAATAGAGACAGAGACAAAGAGATAGGGAGACAGAGAAAGAGAGCGAGAGCGACAGATATAAGATGAGGGCCTTCTCAGCTGTGGCATTGGTGAAGGTCAGTATTTAATGAGTTCAGAACCGTTGAACTGACGAGAGAACATTTCCCAGCTGTGAGACACTGTTATGAACCGCCACAACAACCAACATAGCTGACCTTCTTATACTGCACACTGGGGGTCACACACCAGAGTTGACAGGCTCAGGGTCAGGGGTCAGGGAACAAAGGTCAAAAACACTCCCATGGAATATTTTGGGCTAATATAAATAGACCCTGTGACACCTGACACCATGGAAAATCCCAACGTTTCGCAAAACGTTTTTGTGTTTGACTGTAAGATGCACATCAAGGGTTTGCGAGTGTGAAATTCTTTTGAGTCGTGTTTGTGGGCGTGTGTGTGGCTGAGTACAGGAAGTGTGTTGTGTTTGAGATCCAACCGTGTCATGGGCGCATTAAACAAATATGTTTCAGTGAGACCGCATGTTCACCACAATCTCTATGACATTGTAGATGTAGTTGCCGTCTGGGGAAAATAACATCAGGCCTAATTTGTCTGAAGTGCTCAATTCAGTCTAACAGTGGAACTGTGTTTTTCCTTACTTGATATTCCAGGCCAGTCCTCCCTATTTCTCTCTGTGCTGTGTGTGTGTGTGTGTGTGTGTGTCCGCAAGCCACGTTTGATCTGCCTAGTGCTGGGTAATTGCCGACCAGACGTGGCTTGGTTCGTGACACAAACCCATAACCTGCCGGCCTGTTATTTCCGCATTAGCCCCACGTCTCCAAGCCCCGCCTACCCCGTCACCCGCATGCCGGCACCGCAATCCATCATGCTCTACAGGATCATGCAACACCCCCCTTCCCCCCAAACCCATCACCCAACTCACCCTACTCTACCCTCCTCTGCCCTCCTTACTCCTCTGAATCTATCACCGGCTGACAACTGAATTGAGTTGAATTTCTCCATAAATAGGCCTTCACATGAAGGGGTTGCTGGATGGCAGCAGACCCCTGGTGGGAGTGTGGGGGTTGGTGGGTGAGTGGGTGTGTGGGAGAGCGGGAGGGGTGGAAGGTGGAAGGAGACTGGGTGATGAATGGGTGTTGTGTGCCCCCCCCCACAGGTCACCAGGAGCCAAATACCCTGTTTAACGTCGCCTGCTTCTGGGAAGCTTGCGGTCAGCTTCCTACCCTGGCTGTGGGACTGAAAAGGGAGGAGGGAGGAGGAAGAGGACGGGTAGGGGGGAGGAGAGGATGACACACAGGGTCACGCAGGCCCTCCGAATCAGGAAGCAATGTGGACTCGTCCCACTCGAAATATTCATCATGTTATATTTGTGAATTCTGTCCAACTTCCGTATGTAATAAGCATTGGGGATGATGATAAAAGGTTTGCCCTTTACTGTGAGAAGACACATGGGATGCTAGCAGCAGTGATGGAGATGATGGGAAATGTAGTTTAATGCTGCACACACCCCTCCTCTAAGACACCCAGATATGAAGAGATGCCCTTGCAGGTACTTATCAACCTTACCTGTCAGACTGAGGCAGGCTGGCCAAGGTGACCGAGCGGAGCAGGGGATGCAACGTCATTGCATTAAAATACAGACCATAATAGTTGAGAAAGAATGCTGTTGTATAGAGAACAATATGTCTCCAAGGTCAGCCTTCAGAATGACAGAACTTTCCTTTCCGTCCTTCTCTTATCCTCTCTTCCTTTTCTAGCTATCCTTGGCAGCCTCTTTGTGTGCATATTTATTTATCTGTCTGCCTGTCTGCCTGCCTGCCCGCCTGTCTGACTATGTATACATCCATCCATCCATCCAACTCTCCAATCCTACTCTCTCTTAGCCTGAATGTTTCCAGCCCACCCCCCCACCCCCCCCAACCTCCCTCTCTTTGTCTTCCTCACACAGCACCCTCTCAAACCTTACATCCCCTCCTCCCCAGTTTGACTGATAATCCGTCTTCAGCGGAGCCATATCAAAGCCAAATGAAGCCTGCCTCTCTGCGCTCTCCATCCATCTTCAAGTTTCCGAGAGCAGTGAATAGTTATGACATCAACGTTGAGCTCGATTCATCTCCTGGAAAGAAGAAATGCGATGATGTCACTCTGTCTCCCCGCACTTGACATCAGAAGCCAAGCAAACAGGGATTACATCATGAGACATTCTTTGGGTCCATCAGGACTCTGATTGGTCATAGATATATTGGGTCATGGATATACTGTAACTTTTTTTTTCTACAGGCGAATGCCTCTTGATGTTTTGTTGCGATGTTTAATTCATGAGAAATCTTTTACTGCTTTCGAATCATCAGCGTCTGATACGCCTACGTTTACTGGAACGATGCTTACGAATGCACAGGCAAACTGGATTCTAAAAGGTCTTACTGTAAAAACAGTATGACACCATAGAATGTGGTTTCGGTTATGCACATTTTTCATAACAACTGCTTTGACTGGCCATGGGCCGAAAACAAACACAACAAACGTTCTGCTTCCCGTCAAAGCCAAGACATTGCAATATAATTGCGAGCGAAATATCTAATAAGGCCTCTAAGAGTCCTGAATAGTTTTTTTTTTTACGAGCTGACTAGCCTGCAAAGCTGTTAAGGCGGCGCTGGGGATAGAATTTATATTGTTATTACAGTCGAAACTTAAATTCAAGGCGTTTCATAACCTTCATTTAGAAATCCCATTCCCTGTTGGAAATATCCCGGCTGTTTTATTAGCTGCCACTGGTGGCACCCGTGATAAACATAGAGACCCTGAGTTCAGCCTATTAGGGCAGGTTAGAGAAAAAAAACAAGATGGACACTCGCTGTAGGGCTGTGGTCAGCGGAGGCGAAAACCTCGAGCAGAATGAAGGTGTCAGAGGTTAATATAGCAAGAGAATTACACAGATAAATCTCTCGTCCACATTATAGAAGCAAAGGAGAGAGGATAATAGGCTGGGAGGCCAGGAGGAGGGAGGAGAGGTTTGTATGGCTCGACGACCGGGAGTTTGAATCGGCTAGAAGATATTGTCAGCTCCTATGGGAGGTTGGGGGAAGGGGGGGGGGTTAGGATGATGTCGGCTGGGGGCTAAGTTGGGGGCTGGCGTGCTCTAGGCCTAGAGAGGCTGGGAGGCTGGGAAGCTGACAGTCTTACCTCCATCAGCAGCAGGGAGGTGAGATCCAGGTCTGTCAAAAGGACATGAAGCTCACAGGAGAAAGTCGGGACCTAGGGTCTGAGGTTGCGATGATAGCTTCCTGATGACTGCGTGTAACAGAGGTGCTCGGCTATAAACAGTTGTAATGGCTTCAGCTCAGTGAGCTAATGTGGTGATATCATATCAGTCCTTCAGGTCTTGTGTAATTTCCCATAGGGCAGGGTTCTTCGTGTTCCTGGCAGTTTACATGCTGAATGGTTTTCAGTCCAACTTTAATCCAAGCCCATTTGATGCAAAACATTTGCATCGCATTTCTGAAGGAGCTGATTCCTCTAGGAACATGATTGGATAGCCTTGCTGTTGGACAACACCAATCATGATCTCGACAGGCTTTGACATAGAGCCAAGCAATTCCCCGTAAACTGTACAGTCGACAGTCACAACGTTTCCCATCGAAACCTCTCCGAATCTATACATCTGTGTGTCTGTGTGTAACAGGACCTATACTGGGGTGGTTTGATATAAAGCGAGGTCTATTCTTAACTTGGCGGGTAGTTTAGGAACAGTGTTGCCGTATAACTGTCCGCCCACACATCATATGAGCCAGAATCACAGATCCTGGAGTGTGAATGGAACTGGAGCAAGGACACAGTGTGTATTCTGCCACAGGTAATGGTAGGAGAGGTTTCTAGTCAACGCTTTTTTGTGGTCACGGTACCCTGAAATAAGGACACTACAATAATTCTGTATAATTCCCAAGAAAAGAACGTTTAAAATCCCATTATGCACAAGTGGGGATTGGAAAGTGTACGCTGGGTTTGCAGACACTGCACGCGTGTTATTGTTTGTGTCCTCTGAATCCTTAAACCTTCCGCCTTGTAGAAGGCAAACTTGTGCAATGCACAATATTTTGTTCCTCCCACATCTGTGCTCTCTCAGTCACACACCCTAGTCTACATATGTATACAGAACACACACACAGGCACACACACACACACAGGCACACACACACACACACCAAGCCAGAGTGTGTTCTGTCCCTGTACAAACTCAGACGTGAGTGGGTGGTTATTATTGTCTGAAGTAGCTCATTTGAATACTGCTCCTAGCTGTGCTTTTGGCACGTGCTTTTTACTCCCATCATCGACAACAGTAACAGCTTTTAATAATGGAGCTAGCCTGACTAGGAAAGAGACAATGTTTAAAAGCAAGCCGCTCCTTCTTGCTTCGTAGTTCATAAGACTGCTTCTTGTTAACAGAAGACAACAATCAAAATGCACAGTAAAAAAAAGCTTCTTTCACTAATTCCACTTGCAAGTGACCTTTACTTTTACCTTGAGGTTGTTTCCCATCTGCTACAGGCTGTCCTTGATCTAAGAGGACTTGGGGTTGTCACAGAGAGAACCTTCGACTGAGGAAATTGCTCAATTCAACAACAAAGGCCACTGGAAGAAGCACCTAAGGAGACAATCTTCTTCAAAAACACCTGCAAATGTATCTTGTTGTATTTGATATCCAGTCGTACCGCTGTCTTGTAAGTGATGACATTAACGTGTGCGGCATCGCGTTGTCGGTGTTAAGATTGTTTTTGTGCTGGCTTGGTGGCTGATGTAGTTATCTATGATCGAATAACTGTGCCTTTCTGATCCTTTCTTTTCTACTGTACATCCTACAGGCACGATGTATACATTGCTTTGGGTTAAACGAGTCAAATGTTCATGCCCTCTTAATGTGCAATGATTGTGATTTGAAACATCCCAACTTGAGAGAGGCTGTTTTTCTGAGAATAGGTGCCGATTACAATTTTTTCAACGATTCCCAGAAAATTCGGTGAAGTCTGTCATCTTTTTTCAGTGAAACCAGTTTCATGCCACAAATGTCGGTAGCCTGCGGGAGCCATCCCAGTGTTAGCTTCACGATGGAATGAGAGTGGCAGCCTGTCAGTTAGCCTCACCAAAACTGAGTGTCCCAGGGCCAATCTAGAACATTCCTTGAAACATTCAAGAACGCTCGAAGCATGAGAGGGTTTCGGGTTCAGCCGGTTGGTATTCAGCGTACCAAGTCACGGTACAGAGAGCAGGATATAAACCCTGGAGAAGGGGGGATGGGGGTCGGAGGAGAAGGAGAAGCAGAAGAGGCGCTGGGGAGAGGAAGAAAAGGAGAAGGAAAAAGGGTAAATAGCAGGAAGACTGAAAGGAGGAGGAACGAGGAATGCAGCGATGAGGAAGACGCAAGTGAGGAGGATGAAGAGCAGGAAGAGGACAATATCAATGCGTTGAATCTCTTATCAACAGGATCCCATGACCTGGCTCTGCGCCACCGATCCTCCCTTTTTACCTCAGGACAGCAGTTCATCGCGCCAGAATTCTGAGAGCTGCCGTTGGGTCACATCAGTGCACCTGCTCATGTCTCGCTGCCACACATCCAAAGTGGCTGCGTTCCATTCCAGAAACACTGACTCCTCCTTGTTCCCTGCTGAGTCCGGGAACACGACCCAGTATGGACAATCCAGCCATCCAGTCAGGTCGGGTCTTCATCGGTGCCCCCCCAGGTTTGGAACGGAGCCGACCCCACCAGGCCGCCCCTCCTGGTGGGTAACTACGAGGGGATCAGGAAGAAAAGAAGAAGGGGGGTTGAATCATCGGCGGAAGAAATCTGTCCTGTCATTTCATCGGAACCGCCGACAGTCACCCAGCTTCTCTGGAGGCCCGCTGAGGTTTGATCGGAGGGAGGTGATCAGACAGAGCCTGCTGGTTTGACACTGCTGCCGGGGTGACACTACTGAAGCCAGGCAGATCAGCGGCGAGCAGAGCACGGTTCCTGTTACCACGCGGGTTGGGATGGATACACACAAACAGATGCACCCAGTGTGTAATCACACATCGCTGCCTGCCTTGATTGTGAGCCTGTGTGTGTGTGTTCATGTGCACAGGTCTAGCGGGATCCACTCTCGGATCCCCAGGGGTTGTGACTGACCTCTGACCTGAAGCATCTTGCAGTGCGGAGTTGCTCATTTGCGACTGTTAGGTTACATGGCTGGGCGGAGCCTTTGCGAAACGAGCTGCTCAAATATTCGTCGAGAGAGCGCTATTGACAGGCAGGGGGATACGTGACCTTTATCACTGTCAAAGGTGGCACGTTGACCCAAACTGTTCACTTTGTTGAAATTGTTTCAGAATGAAGATGCACACACACAAACACACGCATACAAGCTTACTGGATTGTTATAGTCTCTTTGACAAACGTGTAGAAGCACACATACACTTCACCATGCACTCCCTGTTTTCTCGCTTTCTCACACACAAACACAGACAGACAATCAAGGTTAGCCAAGGACTAACTGCTATCTGATTGTGCCCTGCTATTTCTCCAGCCTTTCCCTTGATTTAAAGCTTGTGAAATAGGCATGCCCTCCCCTGCAAAGGAGAGGTACGATAATAAAGTTACCCTCGTATCTCATCTCAACGCCAGCCCCGGAAAATGAAATGGATTTATCTATAAATTTGTGACTTATGGATCCTGCGTGAGTCATCACCTGGACTTAGGACAGAAGCATCTCCATCTCTGCGGAGGTGGAGAACGCCACGGCAACCAGGCAAACGCGCAATCTGCAATCAATCTCATTAGAACCATTTTCATTTTCAAATGTAAAATTGAAGTCCTCGGTGTTAGCGAATGATCAGAGAATCCAAAATTATATGGAGACAATTGGATTTCAGTTGTTGATAGCAGATCGGTAAGGAAGGTCGAGTGAGTTTGCATTGTAACAAGGCAGAACTGTAATGTAAAAAGTTGTGGTTAACTGTCAGACATTTCAATAATAATATTCCGAGGGAGAAACACCTACTATTTTCTTGGTGGGAAACTTTCTTTCCTTAACTATTGGGGCCTGGGTTAAATATGGATCTCACTGACAGAGTTTAAGACCTTCTCACTCTCGTTCAGTCCCTTCGCCCCAGTTCCACCATGGTAAAGCACAGCAAGACTATCCTGTCCATCTCGACAGCCTCGTTAAAACGGAAGAGAAGGCTAAAAGATAACTGTAAATTCGAAACGATCAACCTGTTTGTCTCTGCCCACTGTGATAGGCTCAGAGGCACTTCGTCTGGCGGGTTTCTGACAGAAAAACCGTCTTCAAAGGCGTGAAGAAAAAAAGCCCACGAGTCAGAAGTCAGTTTACACACTTTTTATGTAAACTCGATCAATAGCGAGGGGGGGTTCGCTCCTCGAAACATTCTCTTCCCTCAGAGTACATGTTCTGAGAGCAACAATGTGAGTGCGTTCCACCCGCCGTAATGAAGACAAGATGACAGGGAAGAGGGAGAGGAATAGAATGAGGAAGAGGGAGGGAGCTCTCTGCTTCCGACTGCTCAGCTAACACTCTTTACCTCTGGAACGAGAGAAGGGAGAGTGGAAGAAAGAACTGGAGAGAGAGGTCAGTGTCTGTCAGTTTCAACCTCTGGAGTTGGAGAAGGAAAGCGGTGAGGGAGAGAGAGATGACAAAGACAGAGGGAGAGAGAGAGAAAGAGAGAGGGATGTGAGTCTGGCAGGTCTAACCTCGCACTACCGAAGGGGGGCAAGTCTGTCTCTGCACGGCTAAATTGGCTGTCACTGCAGTCACTATCATTGCCCCCCCCCCTCAAAACACAGGCGACAGGCCTGATCATATTTCACTCGTAATATGAACCAGGGAAGGAGAGAGAAAGAGAGAGAGAGAAAGAGAGAAAAAATGCAATTACTGTTCCCTTTTCATATGTCACGTCTGTCATGTATGAAAGTGAAAACACAGAGCAGCTCTTGTTATAATGTCCTCTACCCCTACCACCGCCCCCCCCCCCCCCCGTGCCTCCCCCCTCACCTCAAACGTATTTTCCAGCTCCGCTGTAAGAGACTTGCAGTCTCACATTACATGCCGCCACAGTGGATGATCTGAGGCGCTCTATATTATCGGCTATTACCTGCTGCTCTGTGAGCCGCAGTAAAATAGGAGCCCGGCGCCCCCCTCCCCCTTCTTTTCTCCCTCCTCCCCCTCCCATGTTTAAGAGCCACAGGGAGGGGGGTCGCAACACCTCAAACTTCCACGAGCTTCTTCTCCTCTGGTCTCTTTGTCTCTTTTTGCCCTCCCCAGTGCGCTGCTACACTTCCTCGCCCTCCTCTTCCTCGCCCTCCTCTTCTTTCTCCTCTCCTTCCCCACCTCCAACCTCCACCTTCACCTCCTTCTCTCCCTCCTTCCCCCCATCCTGTCCTTTTCCCTTGTGCCCTCTAGCTTCGTACCAGCTGTTCTGCTGCCTGCTTCCCACAGCCCCTCTCCAGGCATCATCACAGTCAGGTGGTGAATCACGAAACAGCTCAGTCCCGTAGGCGGGTCGTTTATGCGCCAATCGGCCAATCGCTCGGCTCCATCACACCGCAAAAACAGATCCATCATGGAGGCCCCCTTAGCCTCCTGCGACCGCGATGATAACAACCTCCTCTTATCCAGAAAGGCGCGTCTTGTTTGATACTGGCAGCCTGATTGATTGGCAGGCGGCAGGGAGAACGGGGGAGGCTGTGTCTCGGCCTCTTGTCTGACCTGCTTCCTCGTTAGCGGTGTCGCAACGACATTGCAGCAGTGATCCATTGCTTTGGCCTGTCGTTCCGGCAGGCTCTTCTATGATTTACGTATCCATGTGCGTGGCGCACGTCCGCACGCAAATTCGGCGACTGCCGAAATGTGGAACGCCATTAACAAGGGTGTGAAGGCTGTTTGCTTGTGTGAGTGTGTGTGTGGAGGGGGAGGGGGTGGGGGGGTGAGGGCTAGATTGAAGAGCACACAACTCAAAGCACATCTCCCCTTTCAAGGAGGGTTGCTGACAGTCTCCCTATTCGGAGCTGGGCGACCCAAATGTCATTCCTCCAATGTGACTTTTATTTGTGTGAAACAGAGAGAGAGAGACAGAGAGAGAGAGAGAAAGAAAGAGAGAGAGGGAGAGAGAGAGGGAGAGAGAGAAAGAAAGAGAGAGAGGGAGAGGGAGAGGGAGAAAGCGAGAGAGAGAGAAAGAGAACGAGAGCAAGAGAATGAGAGCGAGAGAGAAAAGGGCTCCCTCTCTTCCGAAATGATGTATGACATATTTGCACTTCTTGCATGCCCTCATTACCCATGATGCCACATCATTATCACATGACCCTGCCCCTCTATGTTGGCCCCCGCCAGCAGGGAGTCATGAGGAACCAGGTGACATGTTGTAATTAAAAAAAGGCTCCCTCCTTTTCATTCGTCTGGCTACCCAGCACTATCGCTGTGGTTATCAGCAAAAACATACCTGTGTGTTAATGAATAGGAGAGCGATAGAAGCTGTCAGTCAGCCATTCCAGAATAATCATCGAGTGTGTGTGCTTGGGACTTTCCATTTGCCTGCACTTCTACGTGCCTGAGGGCCTAACTACCTGGCTCTTTGTCCATTATACGTCTGTTACTCCATCCATCCATCCCTCTGTCCGCCCATCCATCCTGAGTATGTGAGTGCATTACTCCATCATCCAGACAGATCTACTCAACGGTGGCCACGCCAAGGACACGGCCCAGCCAATCGGGACGCAGGGCCCGGACCCCTTTCAGCTGTCATTCCGTCGCGGACATGATTGAGATGTGATTCACGACTACCTGCACCTGTCCGCACACGCGCGCGCGGGCACACACACATTGCGCACACTTTGTACATGAGAACGTGCTTGGGTGTTGTGTCATGGCAGCGGAGACCAGGCAGAGGAAGGGAAAGGACTGCAAGGGCGTTCATTCAATCACCTGAGGCACAAACCAAACAAAAACCTTGATGATCCGCAAAAAGTACTCTTGGTCGAGTGCCACTTTGGCTGGCAGTGGCGGGGCCCGCTCAACAGGTCGGGCCGGGCTTGGCTCTCTTTGCTTGGGGGAAGCGACGGGTGAGCGAGTCTGTCCCTTGGCAGAGGGGGGTCGAGTCCTCCACCTCGCTGCCAGACGTCAGTGTCTCTCTGCTAGCTTGTCTCTCTTGTGCTGCCCCTCCCGGTCCCTTTAAGCTTGCCTGATGAGGAAGCTCTCTCAGGTTCCCTCCGTCGAGCTGCGGCCGCTCAGCCAGACAGCCACACACTTCTCCATTTTTGCGTGCTTGCATGCTATCAGAGAGGTTTTTTTGAATGCAGAGCTTGTTGCCACGTGAACGTGCACACATGCCTCACCTTTGAATAACGATCGCCAAGAAACACGCTGCTGATCCGCGAAGCCAACCTCACCGTGTCAACAAGACAGCCCTGCGTCCACGAGTCAATCGCCGAGGATGGCGACGAGTCTCGCATTTGCGAACGTCTTCAAGTCGATATTCGCCGTCGCAGAAACTTTGATGGGAGCCGTTGCGCAGCCGCACGACAAAACCGAGCGCTCGACTTGCCCTTAACCAACAGAGAGGCCCGCGTGCTGTGAACATTTAATGATCTTGTGAAACGATTTCAGCAGCTTGCAAGCAGCTCATCAAAGTTGCTGTTTAAAATGTTATTGTGTACGGGATTCCAGAGTGTTAAATGTATTTTTTTTGTAGTTTGTTTCCCTTGTTAAATATCACAGAGTGAAAACTGCTGGGTGAGTCACGCCGCAGCCTCGCGCTGGGAAGCAGCCTGTAGACGGTTGACCTCTACCGCAGAAACACACGCACACACTCTCACACACATGCAGATACACGTGCACGAACACACGTGCGCATGCAGGCCCACCACACACCCTTACACGAGCACACGCAGACACACGCAAACTCCTGACAGCTATACTGTGAGTCATACGCCATCGTACCTCCTGACAGCTCTGCGCTTGCTTGTCAGCCCTGCATCCTCCTCCATAGCCTTTATCCACAGCCCAAACCTCCCCAAACTGAATACCACGTTTACATGGAAGAGGACAGAAGACAATAGTGCAGGTCAATGATGAACGGAACTTAAACGATCCACCGCCCAGCTATCACCTCTGGTGCAAGTTCTTATGTAAATGCTGGAACAGGCAATTAGGAGGGCTGCTGTTCTCCTCCCAAGTAGGGAGCCGAGCACAGGGGAGGCAGCTCCGAGGCAGGCCTGTAATTGCCACCTCGTGTCTGACTTTGCACTTCACTGCCTAACCGGAGTCTGTAATTAGAATTCATCAAGGCACAGTGGTGTGCCTTGTGTCAGTGCGTGTGCATAAAGGAGACACTGGGATACCCCCCCCAGCCCCATACACCCCCCCCCCCAACCTCCATACCACCCCCCCCCCCCACCCTCCATTACACCCCCCCTCGCCACCGCAAACACACACATACAGGCGGTGGGATGACTGTTGACCCCATCCTAATGAGAGCAGACAGAAGGGAGACCCAGGCTGCTGGAGATGTGCTTTGTGTCGTTACACGCTCGGGCGTGCGTGCGCACACACATACGCTGTCACACACGTGTTCACTCACACTCGCGCACAAACACACATACACACACACACACACACCTGTTCAACAATAATGAGTGGAGCACATGCCTCCAGGTCTGTTCTCAAACTAAATGTGAGAACGTCCTGCTCCTCGAGTTAGGAGTTAGCCCTAACCTCGGATTATTCGCAGCCGTTTCCCGTCACACACACCCTCAATGATAAAGCACTCCTCAAACTGGCTCCATGTTTTCAGGGAGTATGAGTTGGCGTTTCCACAAAGCGTGGAGCACGCCTTCACGGAAAGCTTAATTCCAACAACCAAAAAACGGATTCTCATTTTTCAGTGTGTTCAAAAGTAATATTAGCTACACAGATCATACCAGCTATACCTTTGACAGCCTACTTGAGAGTTTCAGAGTTTCAGCATACTAAAATTGCTGTGTTCCCTGTGTACAGTATTGGCATGCCAGCTCATGGGGCAACAAACTAACTTCAACCTATAGAAACACACCCATGAGGACCATCCCATCATCTCTCCTCCTCCCTCCCCACACACAAACAAACACACCACTGCACACACACAACACCCCCACACCTCCCTCAGCAGTAGCAAACCCCACAACAGCAGCCCCCCTCTCCCTAGCCGGAGGGGGGCTGTTCTGACTCCAATGACTCCACATTGATTCAGCGCAGCGAACAAACTGCTCGTTGGCAGACGATGATTGCTCCCTTTGTTTGCGCGTGCAGGCGGAGAGGTCCACCGCTGGCTAACGTCCTCAGGCCCAGGCAGACAGCCCACGCCAACGAACCGAGTTCGGTCTCCCCTCAAACGCCCGAGTCACCCACTTGTCACTGCAAAGCTTTTCCACTTCTCCTTTTGCAAGCAACTTTCCCCCCTCTTTTTAGCCTCCCTGGCAATGTTTGTTTTGGCATCTCACCTGTTAGGAAACAAAGCTGCTCATTATGAATTCAGCCATGCATCTTGTTCCCTCTGTCTCTCTGCCTCTGTTTCTCTATCCCTGTGTCTCTGTCTCTGTGTCTGTTTCTCTATGTGTCTCTATCTCTGTGTTTCTATCTCTGTGTCTCTGTCTCTCTGCCTCTGTTTCTCTTTCTCTGTGTCTCTGTCTCTGTTTCTAAATCTCTGTGTCTGTCTCTTTCTCTGTGTGCGTTTCTCTTTCTCTGTCTCTCTGTCTCTCTGTCTCTGTGTCTGTTTTTCTATCTCTGTGTCTCTGTCTAACTGTTTCTCTGTCTCTTTCACTGTGTCTCTGCCTGTTTCTCTGTCCCTGTGTCTCTGTCTCTCTGCCTGTTTCTCTATCTCTACGTCTCTGGCTCTCTGTCTGTATTCATATTTATGTTCCCCTACCTTCCAACCCCTCAGCGCAAGTTAGCGTTTTGTTGCGATTCAAAGATGAAGGCTGTGATGTCAACGTCCGTTGGAAGTCTGCAGAAATGTTGAAACAATGGGACAGAATCCGTTGCATGTAAACAGCAGCTACAGTCTCAGCGAAATGTGGAAGAGCATCGAGTCTTCTTCAAAAACCAGAAGTAGCGAAGGAACAGAACATGAAGCAGAAGATAGAGTAGATGGAGAGAAGTGGCATTATGGATTATGTGTAAATGATTCTCTAGCCAGGGTAAATACATTGGCATTCCATGTATTATCCCTGTTGCGCTTTCCCGCCAATCAATAAAGTTGCTCTCTCGCTCTCTGTCTGATACTGTCTCTGTCTTTCTCGCTTTATCTCTCTCTCGCTCCCACACTCTGCAGAGCAGAAACCAGTACGTGTCACTGGTATCGATCTTTCCGAATGGCTAATGAAGCTCTGTGGGTTGCTTATTCATTATCCAGAGCCCATCCTGGAGGCCGCTGTGATGGATGAGCCCCCGACGCATCACACTCAAATTCATCAAATCATCGATGTCCCACTGCATGAAAACACGCCATGGCAGCATCGGTGCCACTGTATCTCGCCAAAACAAAGTCGCTCGCAATGACATCATGATGCGAGGTGGGGGTTTTTGGGAGGGGGAGGAGGGGGGGCATCTCTCCTGTCTTTGTCTCCCGGGCATTCAAACAATATCCTTTCTTTTCCTTTGTATACCCTCTTTTAGTCTTTTAATGAGAGCAAATTCTTTCAACTTGTGCCCTGACTGCTGGCTGTCAGGAGTTATGAATACATCTGCTGTGAGAGTGTGTGAGAGTGTGTGTGCGTGCGTGTGTGTGTGCGTCTACAGGGCAGGGCACATTCTTCAGAGGTTGGCAGCCGCATGTAGTAACTTCCCAGGAGAAGACGACTTCAAAGACTTCAAAGGTTCGAAACAGCAGCATTGATATCAAACCGCGCGTGGATCTTTCACCGATCCTCGGATCAAAATCGGCCTGTTCTGACCAAGCCCATGTACAATCTTCCAGAACAAGCCTTGTACTTCCTTGCGCTTTGCAGCAAAGCGATGCTGTTTCTTCTCTGTAGTACTACAACCCCACAAAAGGTTTCATTTTAGCCAAAGGAAGTCGAATTTTTGTATGAATCAGTTTCACCTCCACAGAACGAAACACGGAAAACTGTTGAACCGCAGTTGAATTCCACTTCCTCCTTCGTGAAACTACATCAGAAGAAGAAGACGCAAGAACGCCGTGGAATTCCAGGGGAGGAGTCGTTTAAACTACAAATCAGAATCACCAAAAGAGTTAGCAATACCAAAAGACATATGATGGGGAAACAGCCATTAACAAGGCTCATTTGGGATGATTCAGTGCCTACGGTGTCATCGTCATTAGAGGAGCCGGCTAAATGAGGCACGGAGATCCTTTACTGCTTGATGTTTGATTAAGTGCCAATGAAGACAAGATGTGAAGGCTGTTGAGAGGGAGATGAGAGAGTGAGCAGGAGATGAACAGCAGGGTCAGACAAGCCATGGCAGTCATGGTGTCTGCACTTTTGAATTGCTCAGAGGCAGAGGTATAGTGGCTTTGCTATATACAGGTGGGGCTGACTGAAGGAGTTTGTGTGAGAGAGAATGGAGGGGGAGGGAATATACTGGGGTGATAACTAACAATTTCCTGCCCTAAATGATGGCTTAAGGGAAGAAATACACACACACAGTATGAGCTGTCAGTCCAGGTTGCATAATGGTGCCGGTCTGGGAATAAGAGACATGGTGTCACTCATTGTACTGGAAATAAGAACCAGGTTCTAACAAGAACATAGTGGAACCCGGTTCTCCATGTTTATGTTTGATAAACACAGGTGCATTCCTACGAAAGGGGTCAGGGTCAGTAGTGCATCGGGAGCCTGACACTCAGACTCAATGTCACCATTCTCACTCCAGGTTTTTCCCTTTGGCGTGTGTTGTTCTCAGCAAGGTTGTAAAGTGACGACGATGCGATGCGTCCTATTAAACTCACCCGCATCACACGGCAACCTAGCTGGTGGCACACCCTTCAGAGGTTTACCCAACTCTGAGAGAGGGACTGCTTTCATCCAGAGACTTCGAGAAGATTCTCGAGAAAAGCGCTTGCACATGAAAGCCAGAGAGGCGATGGGAGAAACGCATGACTGGGAGTTCCAAATGCAAAACAAAACAACAGTGCATTCTCCCTTAGAGAGTCTGAACACTGTGTGGGGGCGTGCTTTTAAGTTGCTGCGTAGAGTTCAGCAGGTGCGCTGTGCTTGCAGCTGAAATGTTATCTTCACTGGAGGTGGAGCGCTATCCTGGTAATGGGGTGCGTGTGTATGGTTCTGGTGCATTCGCACACGCGCAGGCGTGCGTGTGTGTGTGTGTGTGCACGTGTGTGCGTGTGCGTGCGTGTGTATGTGCCTGTGGTTACGGCTGACCTTAAGACCTGAGCAGATTAAACTTGAGTAGCCGTTCGTTTCCAAGGGTCATTTAGACACACGTGCGGACGCTCAGCGAGAAGGGCGGAGCCGTCTTTTCAGCTTGTGCGAGTTGTTCACGGCCAGCCTGTCATTAAAAGCAGTTTGAGTATTGACTGCGAGAGCTGAAAGCTCTAATCATCTCTGCTCTTTTGTACGCAGGAGGACAGAATTGTGTACTCAAAATGGCTTTGGCTCGCAGGGTTAACACGCATCTTGTTGATTGGACCCACCTGCGAGACTAGAAGGGCAGGGCCCGGGACAGGCCCTAAAGAACAGCAGGACACCTATGATCCCCATGAAAACCTCACACACATGACACACGCCTGTGGTTGTGACGCAGATCCCATTACAGCAAAGTGTCAACACACACCCGGGCCACTCCCTTGAAATTACCTTGAAAACCCTTGCATTGTTAGGATCAGCTGTCCTGGTTAGCGCATGCGGGCGCAGGCCCGTGTCATGCTGCATGTGTCCTTAAGCCCCACCTCCTCCGACACACACGGTCACACACACCTGCCCATTCCTCCTTTGCCTCCATCCAGCGCGAACACACACACTGCATGGCCACTTATATATTCAGCTGTTAACCAAATGTCATCAAACACACCACAAGAGCGCGCATACACACACACACAGAGACACACACACCAATTTGGGAGGACAAAGTGTTCAAATGCTGGCTTATTAGATGGGCTGGTGACTGAGTCAGGTTAATGTGTGTTTACTGTGGACTAATAGCTTGGTGTCATACTGTAGGATCATAGGAACCACATCCACCCCACCCTCCCTTCTCATTCGCTCCCTGTCTCACATAAACACACATACACATATGCACACACACACACACACACACACACACACACACACACTGCTGTGGATATGGAGCCACATCAGTCCATTTCTAGAAATTGACTTATAAGGTCAGTGCTAACGCTGAAACATCAAAATCAATTCAGTCAGGTATTCTTTTCTTTGTACACACCGAGGGGATTTTTTTGTTTCTGTTTCTGTCCCAACGTCTGTTTGTCACCAGTCATCACAAACACATCAGTCGTTACAGCGCTCTGCTTTTCATCACCACACTCCACCGCCGGGGTCAACAAAGTCATGGTAAGTCACCGCAAGTAGTTTTAACAACATCGATCTGTCGTCGAAACACCATTTTCTACAGGTCAGAACAATACTATGACTTATACGGCACTATATCACGTAGCCGTTCCAAACAAAAACACACACATGCACTTGCATACTCACAAAAAACACAGGGGCTCCTTGCGCCCGCACTCATAAAAATGAAGACATTCACATGCATAGAGTACACACATGCAGGGATGTTTGCTATTGGTCAAACAACCAACACTATTACCCTAGGTTTCAATGGAAACTGAACAGTTTGTTAATATTAACCAAATATGCTGGAATTATAGTTATTTGAGCCCATAGGTTCAATCTGAGTAAGAATGGTCAAAGTAAATTTACATGAAATAGATATTGAATAAAATTGCTTGTTAATTAAATCAATTACAAGGCAAACATGTTCCCAAAATGAGTTTTGAATCTTAATGCCTGGCAAGGCCTCAGTAGTTTTGAAAAGGAGGTGTGAGACGCATTCAAATACAGCCTCTGTCCAACAGCTCCTGTCTTTAGCATGTTAGATGTAAGGCCAGGGGGGGAACACACACATACACACACACACACACACAGAGGCACATTTGTAGTCACACACACACAAAACAAAGACATACACACACAAAACGGAGAGACACACACACGCACACTAACCCCATCACATGGATGTCACATCCCTCACATGCTAAGAGGTTTACCTTCAGACTGTCTCCACACAGGCTAAAGATCCACCTCATCTCCATTCACTGCCACCAATCCACCAATTAAAAGAGCTATCGAAAGAGTAGCCCTCTGTGCTGACACAAGCACACCCACGCGCTCAGATCTCATTTCTTTCGCTTTTGTGAGCGGATTTAAAGCGCCTTGACCTTGCAGCAGCCAGTGGTCTCATGTTAATTCATATCTCTCTTGCTCACTCGCTCTCCCTCGCCTCTCTCTCTCTCTCTCTCTCTCTCTCTCTCTCTCACACACACAACAATGAATATCCCTATCCTGTAATTCAATTCCTTTCTATGCGTTTAGAATATGAAATGACGAAGGTTATTTCTCCAATTGGGCTTTTAACTTTATCTCTCTAAATTGTCCATTCTTTCACACACACACACCCACACACACACAAACACACCCACCCACCCACCCACCCACACACATGTTATATATGTTCATGAATGCAAATTTACATACACAATGAAGGCAGCCCACCATATTTACTTGACAGAGCCTAGGTAAAAACTGACAAAACATTGTGTTAAAAATGCTATGGAAATGTTAGTTTTTTACTGTATTTGACATTTTCCATTCATCATGGCAAAGCTTTTGGCAAGGCCAAGGCACTTCAAGTCAAGTAAAACGTGGACAGAAAAATTAATTGCAAAGTAAAGGACTGATACCAGAGAAACCGACAAAGTATTTGTACAACGGTCCTACGAGTCGAGGTGGACAGGAAGAATGGCAATTGAGAGGGAGTACAAGGAGAGGGAGTGAAATAGAGACGGGAGAGAGACTTAGGGAGATAGGGAAGGAGACAGAGAACGAGCAGGGGGAGGAGGAGAGGGAGAGGAAGAGGGAGACGTAGATGGAGAAAAAGCAGTGTAAAGTTGTCCCCTTTTGAGGCTTCGTAGCCTGTCGGACTAACTGACAAGGTGACGGGACTGGCTCTGGAGGATCAGAGACACTCAGGGCCCAATGATCTCTCAGGGGGAGGTGATGAAGGGTTGGAAGTGGAGAGAGGGTGTGAATGTGGGTGAGGCGAGGGCGGGGGGGTTAGACTGCGGAGAAAGAAAGGTGAGTGATCGAAGCGGAGGGAGGAAGGGTGAACTGGGAAGGGGCGGCTGGAACGACTGGGGGGGCGAGAGAGGGACGGGGAGGGGGGACGGTGAACGAGGAGAGGTTGAAGAGTGGGCAGGGGGAGGGAGAGATGGGGAAGGCATCGAGGCTTGAAGGATGGGAGGAGAGGGGTAGAAGAGCAGGTGAGTTCACTGATGGTGGATAGAAAAACCTGGTAGAAAAAAAGTGAAGCAAACTGAAGGGATGGGGGGGAGGTAAGAGAGAGGGAGAGAAACGTACCTTATTGCGAGTTAAGTCTTAAGTGTGTTTTGACTCCGAAACAAACACCTCGGGTAGAAGCAATGCCCTCCGCTGTCCTCAGGGCTCGTTTGGGGCCCTTGAAAGCCAAACACGCAAGCAATCAACCATTACACGCATGACTTCCTTTCAAACGTGAATGAGAAGAAAAAGAGAGAGAGAGAAGACGTTCTCTCCTTGATTGTCTTTGAAGGTTAATCTCTTGTACCAAGAACAACGCGTGGGAACACCCTGTTATGCTTCAGCAGCACGCCGCACGCACACGGTGCACGCACACACTGCACGCCTCTCGCCCTTCCCTCTGTCTCTCCAAGCATCTACTCCTCACCTCTCTTTCTCCTCTGCGCACGACAATAATTCAGCTGAACCATGGATTTACTGTTCACATGTCACATTTGACCATTTAAAAGCTTGTCGAGCCAATATGTAGCAAGCCTGTCCATTCGCACGATTCTGAGACGCAGGCCTCATTCTCGCTTTCTGCGCTCTGTCCCTCCTTCTCTCCCTTTCTCCTTCCCTAATCTGCGCATCAGGGCCTGTCACCTGTCATCCAGTCAGCGAGAGGCGAGTCAACTTCTTTCAGACGCACAACACAGGACTCGCCTGCGGCAGGGCTGAGAGGGGCTACTGACATAAAAGAGACTTGAAGAGAAGGGAGGGAGAGATGAGAGATAGAGAGAAGGAGAAAAATATTGGGGAGAACGAGAGAGCGTGTGAGGAGGATAAAAGAGGGGCGGGGGAAGAGGGAAGAGAAAGAGGGAGAGAGAAAGGGGGCGGAATGTCTTCAAGAGATGTTGATAGTTACATAATAAGTCTATGACATGACGTGCCTTTGCTCTGACACGTTTGTACTTTCTGACATCAAAGCTGGCTGATGTGTGTATCATTAGAGGCTGTTTATATATAAACAGGCATCCTACATGCGAATGTGTGTGTGCGTCCCTTTCAAGCCGGGGTTAAGGGTCAGGATCAGAGAGGTGGGCGGTGCCTGCTGAGCTCATTTATGTCCAAAGTAACAAGATTCCGACGAAGGTGAACACTCATCTTCTCTACTCTTTTCAATCCGTCATCAAAAATGTACCCTTAATCTTATATACTGTATGTATATACACACACACACACAACGTCATGCATTTTGTAATAAATGTATTTGTAATATCGCGTGAGTTCTGAGTTTGGACTCTCCAGCTACCATCCTGTCCTACAGGACAACTCCAGAACCAGGACTTGAAGAGCCTTTGCTTTGATGATGGCTTCAAGATGTCCAGAAGTTTCTCCCAACACAACAGAGAAGAGGAAATTTCCACAACAGCAACATCTTTGTGTTCCCAGTAGCTGCAATTTGCAAGCACAATGGGTTCATCATGGCAGAGAGACCTTTGAGAGCTTCTCCGTTTGAAAGTTGAGGTAAAGTTTGTAGGTTCTTTAAAGATCTTTGAGTCCTTGACCCCTAAACCCAGCCTCAACATTCTTCATCCAAACAGCCCAATCCCCGAAGGAAAAAAAAAGAGTTTGTGAAAGTAATAAAAGTGTAAGATAAACTTGAGGAGACAAAAAGTAGTTACAGTGCACCGAAAGTAGCTTTTTCCGTTCCACTGAGCGAGTGTTTGTGGCGATACAAATTTCAGATATACTGGGGTGGGTCTGTCATCATATTTCAGGGGGATGGAAATCCAATAACTTGTATATATGCTGTATATTGTTGAAGTTTCTCATAAAAGAACCGCGTTTTAATGGCTGTTATTTATATTTTGGTCGGACAGGTTTATTCTGCGCCCCCTCAGAAATCATTACCGTTCCTCCGGGGGGAAGGAAGGACGAGAGGTGGAGAGAGGACGAGGGGTAAGAGGAGCAGGGGGGATGGGGAAGGGGGGGAGGGGGGGCGGAAGGTAGAAGGAAGGAGGGAGGGAGAGGGGGGTTAGGAGAGTGTGGGGGGAGAACACGGCATCCTTCCGTGGTGGATGAGTCAGCGCTATTCTTTCTTCTCTTTATGGTTATTCCTCTGTGTCTCAGTAACCTTCTGAGGGGTCATTAAAGCTGAAAGAGAAAGTCGTATGAGACGGAAAGACAGGAGAGGGGGGGGGGAAGGAGAGCGCGAAGAAGACAGAAGTTATCTGGGAGAACATTGCCCTTGTGCTTTCTTTTTACAAGACCCAACAACCATGAAGTTGAAGTTGTCAGCCATTGCACAGGGGTGGGTGAGGAGAGGTCAGAAACAAGCAGTAACTACAGTATTCTCTCACGTTGGGTAACAGCGCAGATGTTTCTAAAAAGAGAATTTATGGTCCGAGTCGATCGATATCCACACCTACTGTACAGTGTGCCTCCAACCCGAGTCGAGAAAACAATTACCCTTTCGTAACGATAAGTGCGGTAATATCTGTCTACAGAGAGTGATTAAGGGGTTGTATACTGTGCAGCTTAGTACACTGGGTCTCACCAGTTATTAAGTCACATAGTGTTCCTGTGCTTTGTATGAAGTGGTGTGTGGGGTGTGTGTGTGTCAGTGCCTCATGGAAAACCCATCTGTACTAACACCCTGATGCTAATCCAGTGAGAATACACACACCAACACATACACCCCCCCACACCTGTTCCCCCTCTCACCGCTGTTACCACACCCACAGCACCATGGCAGGTTGCCTTGGCAACGCCTAAAAGCCGGTCCCTTTGCGAGTCGCAATAAAAACACAGCAAAATATCCTGCCGCCATTCAGCCAAATATTTTTTTTAATAAAATCTACAGACACACACATGTGGAGGGACACGCACACACAAGACACAGAGGTTAATCTCTGTGTGAACGTCAGAGGCCGGCTCAGGGAACAGAGAGAATTAGACGCTAATAGGCTACCTGGCGAACAGAGACAGATCAAGGAACAGACTGAATGAGCTAATCAAGGTCAGACCAGACTTGTCCTCCTCTCTGTCTCCTCTCTCTCTCCAGGGGGATTAACCTGAGGGCGGGCGAGAGAAGAGGGAAAGAAAACAAGATATATATATATATATATATATATATATATCCTGTACTATATATATAGTAATGTAGGATACAGTAGGCTGTCAGGTGGAGGGTAAAGAAGAAGAGGGTAAGGGAGGGAAGAAGAGGTTAGCTTCAGGAAGCCGACTCAGCTAGACAACTGCTATAGATACGTGACACACCTGCGGCCCTCAATAGAATGTCTCCTAAACATCCATTAAAAGAGAGAGAGAGAAGGAGAGCGAGAGAGAGAGAGATAGAAGGAGAGCAAGCGAGAGGGAGAGAGAGAGAGGGAAACGATTCGAGAGCTAGAGAAAGGGAGGAGGGAGTGACAAAGAAACAGAGACATCTGCGCGCCCTAGGCTGACAGTGCTGCACAGGTCCACCTGACTGTGCGCTCCCCTTTTCTCCCTGAAGAGAGAGAGAGAGCATGAGACAAAGTGCTGAGGCAGCACAGACAGTCCCGGCAGACAGCAACAGACGAAGGTTCAAACCCGGAGCGAGAAGCTGATGGAAAGGAGATGGATGCCGTTTCAGGGTTTGGATGGTGTTTTAATGCATGACATGTTTACGCAAACATACAGGTGATCCGTTTACAACAACAGCCCAGGAGAACATGGCGAAACAATCACATTCCAAAACACTCACAATAAATAGAAACATGACAGAAGGCACTGAAATATACTCATGAATTCACGTGACGATCACATCAACTAAACAGACATCCGCATCTAAAGAAACACATTTGTATTTCTATACTTGTTAACCAAGGGCAACAGAATAACCAATCCTACACAAATGTACAGCTTCTACTAATTGAGACATTGGTTATCTACCATGACGGTTGATGACAGTGCAGAACTATCTAGTTATACCTTTAACTGCCTAAAGCAAAGCTTACTAACTTTCCAGGCAATGCCCACAGGGGAACATAATCCCACAGTTCTATTTTATCCGACATGAATATTTAAGTGCAATATTTTAGATACAACCTTAATTAGGCGCAGTGCTGGGGGATGGCTAGCATTGTTACAGTTATCCATCTCCCGCTAACAACCTCCCACCTAGCAACCGTATCCGCTCTCATCAACATCCCATAATAAATGCAGACAAAGTGCGTGCTTGGAAATGTATGTGCCCGAATGAAAGTGAACGGGAACATCCGCCGGTCAGAAATAGCTCTTTTTTGGTGGTATTTCGTACGCTCACTGAAAACAAACTCTTCATATATTCATAAATTAAAACCTTTTTCAGTTTCCACAGGGCAGTGTAGTCGATTCTAAACTCGACCCAAAATACACTTGGTCCACTGCACAGTACGCAACACAGGGAACGGTGTCCAGAGGCCCTGCCGTCTCCTTTTGTTCACCGTGGTCTGCATTTCTTCTAGAACACCAGTGATTCTGGAGAGCAGTAATACAGATAGCACAGACAGATTGCTGCGCTCTCAGAACCCTCCCCACCCCCTCCACCCCCACCCCCCACCCCAAAAAAAGGAAAAGATCTTCCTCCAACAAAACAAAGTCCTTCAGATGGAAACAAATGACGGTGTGAGTCGGGGCGTGTTGGGGTGGAGGAGGCGGAGGACGCTGGAGGGGGAGGCGCCCTCCTGACCATAGCCCCTCACCTCATCCCTCATCACTAATGTGTTTGCCGTGTCCCTCGCGCCTTGTAAATAGAGCTTGTCTGATGAATGGGCAGCCAGAGGTTTATTCTCCCGCCAGACCATCAGCCCAGGGGAGGAGGAGGTGGGGGAGACAAAGGGGGGCAGGAGGAGAGACCAAAGAGTCAGACAGGCAGGGAGACCAGAGAGAAAGCAAAGACAGTTGGGGGGGGGGACTCTGGAGGAAGTCAAACAGGGAGAGTGACCAGGGAGAGGCAGTCAGGGAGGGAGACCAGGGAGAGGCAGTCAGGGAGGGAGACCAGGGAGAGGCAGTCAGGGAGGGAGACAAGGGAGAGGCAGTCAGGGAGGGAGGCTGGAGAGACTGGCAAGAAGAGAGATGGAAGATTGGCCAAAAAGGAGAGAGAGACTTGAGATGGGTAAAGAGAGAGGGAGAGAGAGAGAGCGAGAGAGAGAGTGAGAGAGGGGGGGAGGAAAAGAGAGTGTGTGCTGCACAGGATGACAGGGTAATGAGACACATATCGAAGAAAGGAGAGAGTGAGATAGGGGAAAGGAAAGGAAATGAATGACAAACAATAAGAGGCTGGGGAGAATGGAGCAACCTGATTCTGTCACCAGAGGCCTTAGGCACCCAACTACCCTGTCAGTACTGAAGTGAAAAGCTCCATCTCCATCTCTCTCTCTCTCTCTCTACCTCTCCTCCCTTCCCTTCCCTTCCCTCGTTCCCCCCCAAACACACACTCACACAACCGCACTCAAACCCACGCACATAATGACAGCCTGTCTGGTCTCGAGGTATCACAGAGTGAGAGGCGAGAGTCTGTTGAAGGGCCGTAGACAACGTGAAGATGTGGCCGTGGGGGTCTAGCCTCCGTCCTCCATCAGCCGGTGTGATGCATGGTGTCCCGTCAAATAACATTTTTGTAAATTGAATCGATTCCGAGCCTTCGGGCTCCACTTCCTGTTTTTCGGGACGAAGTTAAACCGCCCAGTCACCGCACGCCACAATCAGAGGTAAACAATGTTTTCCTCGACGCCCTCCTCGTCCACGCTGTCGGTCTCCATGGAGACTAGAGAGGTAAGGTCAAGCTGGGGGTCGCCATCAGCCGGGGGGCCTGGAAAGTGGTCCGCTCCTGTTGGTGTGGACGACCAGGCCTCCCTGCCACATCTGTGTGTGTTTACATCTGTTTGAGAAACACACAAGGAGGGGGGGGGGAAACTGGCGTTAGTGACCGTTCAAGATCAAGCATTCGATAGTCAGTCGAGGTAATGATTATCAGTTAGAGACATAGTACTGTAACAGAACTCTGTTCAAAGTTGGAAGGAGATTAGCGACAGGGGAGGAGAAGCACTAGATGGTCACCTATGACTGGCCCACAGGTAGATCAACTGCAGTAATTTGATCTTTACAGCTTTCCTCCCTAACCTAAAACTAGTATCTAGTAATATTATACTAATGACTAAAACTAGCAATATTAACCAGCTACGCTGCAGGCCACACACACACACACACACTCCCACACACTCCCACACCCACAGGGGAAGAGTTTCTGGAGATCCATCATCTCCGCTCCATTTGAAAATGTCACTTTTGTCATCATTAGGACACAAGGAGGGAGATGGGAGGGGCTTTCGAACAGGTGCACGGTCATAGCCTTGAAGCGTAAGAGGAGTTGGCCTGGGAAACAGTGTGTGTACATATGTGTGTGTGAGCATGTGTGTGTGTTAGCGAAGAGCCCTGGTGTGGGCGGCATCCAGCATCAGGGCAGGTGTGCTGTCGCGGCCGCTGGTAATAGATGGCTGGCTTTATAAATCGGCCCATTGTGCGGCAGCAGGAATGTGTCTGTGTGTGATACATTAGGCTGGCTTTGTTAGCTCGGCCCCTGTTAGCTCCATGCTAGCCTATTAGCTTTCAGTCAGGCCCCACACTGGGGCCGTGATAGATGGGGTAGCGGTGTCCTATCTCCCCTCCGGACAAAGACTCACTCACTCCCCAACCAAGGGCTCACAAACTTTAACGATCAAGGTCATTCTACAGAGGAGAAAAAGGGGGGGGGGGAGAGAAACCGCAAAAACAAAGGAAAACTGTTTAAGCGAACGCAAACAGATGCTTAGCCAGTGTAACATGAGGTGAGTTATTATTTGGACCTTGAACTACGGCGGTGGTGGGGCTTAGCGTTTGTGCTGCGCTCCATTCATCTATTCTCAGGCTCAACTTCGAAACTGATCAGGATCTCTCCGTACGTCGTGCTTCTTTCTACCGCGTAGTCTTCTTTGGAAATCATCTCTTTAAGCCGCAATCCCGCCGTTGCCAAAGAGAGGAGAAAACCGTGATTGCTTTCATCTGATCAAAAGCCATCTCAGGGAAAGTTATTCAAACTTTTTTCGTTTCTTATTATCACCGTGCGGAAACACATTATGGAAATCCTATGAAAGAAGAGCGCGTGAGCGTGCGTCCTCGTTTGAGTGTGTGCGCGGTCGCACGTGCACTCTGCACATCTGCAAGCGGAGGCGGGAACCAGAATTGCGCTTTGTTACCTGGGCCTAGTGACGATTAGCATTTGAAAGAGATCGTTCACACTTTCATCCTCGCCTTCGCTTCTCACGGTGATACGCTGGCTTCCCGAACATGCGCTGTAGTCACCTGATCCGCCAAGCGCAACGGCAGAAAACAATCAACTACCCATACGCCGGGAAGGAACAGAGCGCTAACCCAGTAAGGACTGTGACTTCACTGACGGGGTTCATGCTCAGATGACAAGAGATGACGTTGACAAGAGAAAATAGAATGGCTGCATGGATGGATTGGGGGGGGGAGAGGAGACGAATGGACCCGTGAGTAGACGGATGGAGAGGTAGAGGAGGCGTACAGACGTTCGGCGGATGGCGAAGGTAGCTAATAAATGGACGGAGCGCTGGGTCGATAGATGGACAGACAGCCAGGAACATGGGGCTCCTGTGAGCTTGGGAAGGCGTGTACAGGAGCGTGCCAGTCTGAGCCGGACGAAGAATGAAAAGCCATGGAGAGAGACCAAAGTACATCTATACAAAAATAGACTAGATGCATCTGGCTCCCTCAGGGCTGTGCATTGTGGGAGAGATTTCCAGTGCACAGAGGGGGATCGGAGAGAGGTGCATTATGGGTAAATGTTAGGTTGAAGGTGACCCCTAGCCTACAGTAGTCTTTAGTTTCACCGAGGGCTCAGGACAGGTCAATATGTTCAGAAAGGTTAATATCCTTATCGATGGCGAGCGATCTTCCATCCTGCTATACAAGGTATACAAGCACAGCTTCAAAGTCCAAGTGCTGTCCATGGAACGTAGTTACCATAGCTACCATAACATACTGGACACAGACAATTGCAGAGCGTATCATTGGTTGGACCTAGTTAATACGAGGGTTTAGAAGAGCGGCTGAGTCCCTGCCAATCAAAGGCGTGACACGCCCAGACCAGCGCGACATCCGGGCTGATGAACGCAGATGCATATTTGTGTAGCTCTCTCATTCCACGTCCCCCTCTCCTCCCTCCCTCCCTCTCCCATCCGCTCCTCCCTCCCGCGATGACAAGTCGCGCTGTAATGAGTTTTGTAATGATTTCCCCGATCAATGCTCCAATCAGTCAGCCGTCGGTGGCGAGATGTGATTCACGCGCTCTTGTCCGCCCCGCCGGTCGATAGATAGAGAACCCATTGATTTTGCTTTGCCTGGGCGTTAGGAGGGGGGGCAGTGGGGGGGTCACAGTGGCTTCTGGCCAGGGAAGGTTGTGGATGCGGTGGAGGGGGTGTCAGGAGACACTGATTAACTAGGAAAGAAAGACAGTCAAGGTTTCGCATCGGAAACGGGGACAGCCTTGAGACAGATAGATAGCGAGAGAGAGAGAGAGAGAGAGAGAGAGAGAGAGAGAGAGAGTGGGAGGTGGAGGTGGAGCGAGAGAGAGAGAGAGGAGCGAGAGAGGCAGTAAAGGGCACAGGTCATGTTTACATTCCTTCCCTGAGAGCATAACACATGAGATCATGCTGTCCATGTGAGGCAGAGTGACACGGAGAGAAGGAGAGCAGGAAAAGAAGATAAAGGCCTGTGAAACAAGCTGATAAAAGGCGTACAGTCTGCAAAGTGCAGTCTGTAAGGTGAGTCTGTAAGGTCCACAGTCTGTAAGGTGTCCAGCCTGTAAGGTCAGTCTGTAAGGTGAGTCTGTAAGGTCCACAGTCTGTAAGGTGTCCAGTCTGTAAAGTGTCCAGTCTGTAAGGTGCACAGTCTGTAAGGTGCGCATTCTGTAAGGTGTCCAGCGCTGCCTGCCTTATGTTAAAGTTGTTTCTCTCCCCTTTAAACTCCAACTCCAAACGCAGACTAGGTAGCACCATGTACAGCAGGGTACAATATTATACATAACACCACCTTTTGGTGACTATATAACACCCTGAATGGATGTAAACAATGATCATGGTGATACAGATGTTTCAATTATACAGTGGAGATCAACCAATCTTACCATTGTGTGTCACCTCAGTCTCTGGTCTGGCTAGTGGGCTATAGAGGTGTCCAGCACCCCGTGCCCAGCCTGAGGGCTCTGTGTGGGACTGGGGAGGCTTGGCCAGGGAGGACTGTCTGTGGCCGGAGCGAGCCAGGAGGCTGTTGAGGCTGTTGTGTGCGCTGGCATCGTCCACGTAGCCCCTGGGAACGTGGCAACGGTGGCGGTTGTTGAGTGTGGCGCTGGAGAACGCAGCCTCGTTCACGAACACCGAGCCGTCGTCCAGATTGCCACCTGGCTGGCCGGGAGGGGGGCAGTCCTAAGGGGGCAGAAAAAGACACCATGGGAATGTGACCCAAACATCCGTTATCTGATCTTTTGAGCCCTTTTTTTGGTCAATGTTGTTTTTCAACTTCGCTCTCGGCCCTGTTACACGTCCGTATGACGTGCGAAGATCCTAATCTCAAAGGAGCACAGGCGCCTTTCGATCCCGATGCAACACCATCAGATCCTTGAACCGATCGGTGTCACTCAGGCTAGACAGCTAAGTCACGAGATTCCCTGACCGCCTCAACCACTCATCACACCCTAAGACAGCCATCACACGCAGTCCAGGTCAACACAGACAGAACAAGCACGGCTGGAGCAGAGCAGCTGGTGAGGGCACTGGCGGAACAGACGAGCACGGCGAGGAGCAATGATGTCGTCCAGTTTGGTTTCACCTAGCCTGGCCTAGCGCTGACCAAGCTCACTCTGGCCTGACTCATGGACTACATGGGCGGATTAGCAACCAATTAGCCACAATGGACTCCTCTTTAGCCTGTCGTAGACAATCAAGATAACACCGTTAATTAGAGAGACAGAGGAGATGGAGATAGATACAGATCTATCTGAGAGAGAGCGGGACAAAGAGTCTGTCTCAGCTCAGTCTATACCTGTCTCGCCCATTGAAATTTGTTTTCGCTTCTGGTTTAACCATGGCAGGGGAAGGATAAAAGCACACACTCACACACTCCGAGTCTCCGCTCGTCAGAACCGAAAAGCTAAAGTGTTCAGACCTGCCTCGACGTTGTGAAGCGACGCACATGTAGGGCAGGAAGCAAGAGAAGCGACAGTCCAATTCTAGACCCCATATTCATCAACCCTACCAACAGACTAAACACACACACACACTCCTGCTCTTTACAAACACACAGCCTCCCCACTGCCTGGTACACACCAAGGTAAAAGCCGTATTCATTTCACTATTGATGTTTTTCTCTTCGCGTCTCCCTTTGCCTGAAGAGGCAAAGAGCAGGAGGAACACTGCTCTCTTTATCCTCCTTTCTCCTTCCTTCCTTCCCTCCCTCCCCCTTTACTCCCTCCCTCCCTCCCCTCTTTACTCCCTCCCTCCCCCTATGCTGCGAGGGACATTTCACTCTGCTGCTTTTCAAACAAAGTGTCGATTTGAATAATTAAAGTCCTTTTCGGAGACGATTGATTGGTTTTCCACGGTGTGTGCGCCCCTGGTTTAATTATTTTGTCGGAGCTTTTTATTCGCTGCCGTTTAATTATCATCAATCATTAAGTTGTTTATTAGCGAAAGGGTGCTGCCTAACACTAAGACGAATGATGCTGAAATTGCTCTCATTATCGCGGGTCATATATCAAGGACTGGGATTGTGCTGCTCTGTGTGACTGAGAGGGCCACCGTAGCTCAGGCTTCCGGCGCTGTATACAAGAGAAAAGGGGGCTTTTCTCATTAGTGGGCGTACTGTACATCCAGGTCTACTGTGCACTTGGTCTGCGCGCGCGCTCACGCACAATTCGCTGTCTCGTACTGTGCACTGGGAAAGTAGCTTTAGGCAAGGAGGAGGTTTCTGTTAGATGTTCTGCTTGGTGGTGTCTCAGTGGGCAAGACAATCGCACACATGTAAACACCCACGCGCTTCACCCACGCGCTCCACCCACGGTGTGAAAACTCTTGGAACCAACCACCTCCCCACAGACAGAAAACCTTGCCTTGACTTTTCCTCCGCCGCCACACACACACACCTGAGGGCCGTCCAAAGGGATGACCATGACGGGCAGGCTCCTCTGCCGGCTGTGCCTCCAGCTCTGCAGCAGCTTCTGCTGGGTCTCCAGCTTTTCCCGCTCCCTCTCCACGCTGCGCTGGCCCTCCCTCAGCCTCTCCAGGCCCTGCTGGTACTCCTCCAGCTGCTCCTGCAGCTCCGCCCTCTCCTGCCGCAGCCGCGCCGCCTCCAGGAGGCACAGGCCCTCGCGCTCCTCCAGCCTGCTCTCCAGCTCCCCCTGCCGGCTCTGCCTCGCTTGGCACTCGCGCTCCCAGCGCAGGCGCTCCTGCCGGAGGCGGCCCTGGAGGCGGGCGGCAGCGGCCGCCTCCTCGCGGCGCTTCTCCAGGTTGCGCTGCTTCTCCTGCTCCTGCAGGGCGCCGGCGCGTAGGCAGGGGAGGTGCGGCGTGCCGGTGCTCCGCGGGGAAGAGCGTTGGGCCTCGCGGAGGAGGAGCCGCTGGACCTCATAGCAGCTGTCCTGGATGGTCACGGCTGCCTGGATGGAGGTTTGAGGAGGCTTGTTTTAGCTCATTTGCTCTTAAAAAGGTGCATTTCACTGGCTTTGTTGGGTTGGTAAAATCAAGCACATCAAATGGTTTCATATTGGCTGCTAAGTTACAGTAGAGTTAAGGCCGTGCAGGTTTCAAAACTGAGAAGACAAAGGCCATGCAAATGAAGTGTGGTTCAACCGCCACTGGTTACATTGTGGTGTAAACACGCCCCAGTATCTAGCAAAGGGAGAATGTGAGCATTTGAATCCAAAACGTGAAGGGTAACACTGTGTCACTCTGCAGGCAGTAGACTTCAGAAAAGCGTATTCGGAAAAACAAACCTCCATATAACACACATGCCGCATGCACATGTGTCATAAAAAACACTTTGCACGTGTGACAAGGTAGAGGAAGGAGGTATTTTTGAATATGAAAATGGGTCACTGAGCATGTGATGCACGCGCACACACACACACACACACACACACATGTGCACAACCACACACACACACAACCAGGATATTAACCCAATCTGTATGAAACAACATCCTTGGCACAGTGGGATAAAAGCAAGCCCTTGGTCTCCCACTAAGAATAGGATAATTGGGTTCGTCTCCTGCAGCTTGCGTCCTACAGATTCAGACAATGGCGCTGATTGTTGGAACCTTGTTTACAGAAGCTGGGGCGCAGGCGGGTGTATATACACATACATACACACACACACACACACACACACACACACTAAAGCCTTCATCTGCGGGAACCTGAGCGCGCCTCNGGGGGGGGGAGCATGTATGGGTGCATGTGTTTTCGTGTGTGTGAGAGCATGTAGAATGCGTGGCTGTGTGTGTGTCGGTATGCGATGGTTGAATGAGACCGAGATAATTGCGATCTGTGGTGAGTCCCCAATTATGGTGTGCTGGGCTCACCTGTAGACTGTATAGCAACTGAGTCAGGCTTTGAACACTTTGAGCAACCTGTTGATGAAGGACACAAACACACACACACAGAGACACGCACACATCAGGTAAACAGAATTAATCATCCACTTGAGTTTATCAAGAGTTTCTGGTTTCACATAACTCCACATAATACCCTAGCAACCACCCCAGAATAGAATATATCCCAGATATTCTGGCTCCCTCTTCAATCTACTTGAATATCAAACTCATAAAGTTCAGTTCTTATTGAGACTGTCCCTCTCTTGTCTCGGTGATAGAGATGTGGGTATTCAGAGCCTAGTTCAGCCTGTAGTTCTGGTAAGCAATCACAGAACTACAGCTCCACCTACAGACCAGATGGTGTCACTACGAATAACAAACGGAAGTCAAAACTCTCCCTCACTCTCTCGCTCTCCCGCTCTCTCTCCTTCTTATCGTGCTTCCACACCTTACAGGCGGCAGCGAACGATGGCACAAATGTAGCACGAGGGAAATTGGGTATAACTCTCTATATCCATTTTTAATAACACGGCACCCTTGAGGATTAAATTGCCCCTAACTTCATTACGAGGTAATCAATAATTCACTGCATTAAGACCGAAATGCAATTCGGATAGACGGTGATGAATTATTCACACAACTAGTAGCGACGGCGCTGACGCACCACCAAGGCCATCTAGCGGAAAACAAGGTTTTGGGAAGTGAAGGCTCCTCCCGGCGATGAGATCTGCAGCTAAAGAGGGAGCGAACGGAAACCGAACCCAACATCACCATCTGATCTCGGTATCATGGATCTACTCCCTAAACGCTTCCCTTACCCATCATCATCATCATCATCATCATCACACTGCTCGGTTGCATGAAAGAGATGCCTCACAACTGTAACTGCTCCTTCGGTGGCCAGCGATGACCTCACACCGGAGTCATGAAGCCGGAATGAAACAATAGCTGAATCCAATCAAATGTCTTAGAGATGGAAGACTTAAAGAGGCGGTTGTGCCAATCTGGATCCCAAGGTATTTCCATACCTTGAGGTTGATGTTAGCCGCATCTGGTGTCTGGAGGAGGGGCAGAGACTGCAGAAGCAGCACTTCAGAATCAGTCCAGCCCACATCCCTGACCTCAGCCTCCCCAGGCGAGAGCTCGGGGTCAGAGGAGGGCCCCGGGGCCGAGGACGGGCTGCTGCCCAGGGATGGGGGCTCCGCCTCGGGGTCCCCGACAGGGCTGGAGGGGGAGCAGGTCCTGGAGGTCAGAGTGGCTCGCAGGTGCTCAGCTGGGGAACACAGGAATAGACTGGTGGTGAGACAGGCTGTGTGTGAGTGTGTGTGCGCATTAGCAGATAAGTTTTGTTCGTGTGTTTGTGTGTGGCATATGACCCAGTTTGAGCATACATGTGTGTGTGAGCATCCGCGTGCGAGGGTGCACGTGCATGTGTGTAAGTAAACAAGCCTGTAAGTGTGTTTGCTATGGAATATGACCCAGTTTGAGCAACATGCATATGTGTGTGTGTGTTGAAGCATGTGTGTGTGCTTGGGAGGACATGAGAGCGGTCCCTCACCCTCTCGGAGGGCGGCTGTCAGCAAGACCGCAGCCTGGGGCACCTCCTCCGGGTGGGGCTGCACCAGGAGTCGGGGCTTGGGATGCGGCTCTGCCCCCCTGGCGCAGAGGGCGGAGAGCTGGGCGTAGACCTGCAGCTTCTCCTCCAGGCTGGAGCAGATCTGCTGGTCCTGACTTCCTAGACTCTCTGGAGATGTCACACACACAAACACACAGACACATTGACGCACTCTTATACGGAGGCACACATGCACGTACGTCTACGCACATCCATACAGTCTCAAGCACACACAAGCAGGAGCATGTGAGCACAAGGTCTCACCCTGCAGCTTGGTGATCTTTTGGACACGGGCCTCAGCAGCTCGTTTTTCCTCCTCTGATTCGCTGGTGGTCTCCTCCTCTTCCTCTGGACAACTGAACGCAAGGTACATCGGTCAATGAGGCAGCCCATCCTTATTCCCATGCAGAAAAACTGGCCATGCATACTTATCTACATCTTAACGCTAGCAATGTCTCTCTCACTCTCTCTTTCACTCTCTCTCTCACACACACTCAGTCAGTCTCACTTTGCCCCCTTTCTCACTCCATTTCCTTCTTTCTTTCTCCCTCTCCTGTTGTCTACTCTCCAATATGTCTACTTGTACAGTTCACACAGCCACAACTCTTATCAAAGTCTTCCTCAAACCTCTCTCTATCATGCGCTCTCTGCCCACCTCTCCACAGCCTCCCTGACCAGCCTCATCCAGGTGTTGCGCTCCTCCTTGGAGGAGGTGTGGACCTCGTACATCTCCGGCCCCGCCGTCGAGGCGCTGATCAGGAACATCCCCCGCTCCTCGTTGGCCACCTCGCGCACGATCAGCTTCTGCAGGGAGATCACCGGCGGCTTCTGGTCCTGCGGGACACAGGGGGAGGAAGGGGAGTCCGCATGAGGATGGCCATCTTGTTTTCTGAGTCATGCCGTGTTAACTTGTTGGTAGGATTGTTGTCAGGGCACTTCTTTCAAACTCTATGTGATTTCAATGTATAAACAATACACATCCAGTATATAATTGTGGGCATTCATATCATGAAATAAGGCTTTTGTATGTGGCATCTCAAAAGATGGTTGTACTTTTACAAGTGGCAGTTATCATGCAGACTGTGGGAGCCATGGTTTACATGTTCTGCGCAACTGAGCACTGAATAGACAAAATGGTGACAATGTTAACAGTGGTTTAATGGTGGCTGCGTACCACAGCTGCAAAGATGTACTTCTGGTCCTTCTCCTGAAGGAAGATGATTATGTCTGTGAGCAGGAGGGCCAGGACATCTGGAGAGAGGAGACAGATGTTGGATAAAATACAGACGATGTTGATATATTGAGACTTTCTTTCGCTTTGTTCCTTCTTGGTTCCGTTTTTTCCAGGTGACAACCAGGATTAAGGCTCATTACAGCCAATGTTGACCGGAAAGAAACTCAAATGATTCAAAAGGCGCTGGGTATTAACAGTATTTTCATGTATTATTAAGATGAAATTAATATTTCCTGTTTTTATATTACGGTTATCCTTAACAATGGTACGGCGCAACAGTCCTATTTGAAAGTTCAAAACTCAGTGTGGGTGGATGAGATAATTAAACAGTGATGCATTTTTTCCCTTCAGTCATGAACACTTCCCAGTCCCTTTAAACCGAGTGTGTGTGTGTGTGTGTCAGTGTGTGTGTGTGTTCCTGCAGACCTTTGAGCCGCCCGGTGGCCGTCTTCCACAGCAGGACCCCCTGGTGTCTGAGCGTGCGCCCAGGCCCCAGCACGTCCTGCTTGCGGAACGTGGAGCCGTTCTTCAGCTTGGCCGAGCTGCGGTTCTCGATCCTGCCCAGCACCTCCTGCAGCCTCTGGTTCTGCTCGTACTCGCTGACCCGCAGGTCCACGGTGGCGATCACCTCCCGGATCCCAGCTAACGCCTGGGACAGGTCAGTGTGCTCCTCTGTGTCCTCTGAGATGGACAGAGAGGGAGAGATAGAAAGAGAGGGAGACCAAGAGAGACAGTGAGAGAGAGACAGAGACCAAGAGAGAGTCAGAAAGAGAGACAGAGACCCAGAGAGAGAGAGAGAGAGACAGAGAGAGACAGAAAGAGAGACAGAAAGAGAGACAGAAAGAGAGACAGAAAGAGAGAGGGGATGGGTGGAAGAGGAGTTGAGAGGCCGCACAGAGAAGCATGTTTATCAGGAAAACAAAAGGCAGGAAACTAGTTTCCCCGGCTTATCTTTCTTCCTTAGGACAGCAGGGGGCAGCAGAGAGGCAAACTCACCCTGGGTGTACTGCAATATGCGCTCCAGCAGCACCGGGTACTTTGTGATTCGCTGGGTGACCAGCAGGATGCATTCTGGGATTTCTCTCCTCCGGGCCAGAGAATTGATACTTTGTTGCTAGAAAAAGTAAAGATATAGTTTAGGGTTTGGGGTTATGGTCAATTGTTGGGGTCTGGGTTAATCTTAGTCTTACACAGTAGCCACAATACATTCCTATTCTGGGATTGTTTTCCATAAGAAACCGCTAGTTCAAGTCTGCCGAGAACGGAGCGTCAGAAAATCCTCGAACGATGAGAGGGTTCCAGAAGGATCCAAAAGGAGGAAGAGGAGGCTCACCTTGATAAAGTGCTGGAAGCGTTTGTTCTGCTGCTGGAGCTCTTTGAAGAAGCTGACCGCCTCGTTGTGGTGGCTGCAGAAGTCCCCGTACACTTGCTTCATCCTCTCAGCGTTCTCTTCACAAAACTGCAAAGCAGCAAAAGCCAACCTTTTTTATGTACCTTAACCCCACAGTGGATACTTTTTATTAACAGATTTTTTTTTACAACAACGTCTACAAAAATGACTGTTTGTAGTAATTTGCTTTATATTCTGGTCTTTGTTGAAAAGTCACATCACAACAACAACGGTCTAAAATATAGTGTTGCTGTGGTGCGAATAGTCAAAGTAATAATTGACTTGTGTATTTTACAGAAATGATTACTGTTATTCGGAGTATTTCGGAAAAAATAAACTCCTCTCACCTGTTGCCGCAGGATGTCTCCTATGTGCTGGATGAGGTAGTTGCCATGGCCGTGGGGATAGGCGGAGTTACACCGGCGTTCCCTCATGGCGCTGAAGAAGCCGTGGTGGAAGAGGAGGAGCTCGTCCAAACAGGGGAAGACACGCCCCACCGCCTCAGCATCCAGCAGCACCTCCTCCCTCATGCCCCGTCTGAACACCTCCGCCATGACGCACAGCGTCTGCAGGTGGTGCAACTCAGTCTGCATCAGCTCTGGGAGGCGTCAAAACGCACACGCGCACACACACACACACACACACACACACACAGGCGTGAGCTTTTGGGAGAGTCTGACGTCTAGACTGACGTCAAGACTAGAAGCAGGGCTGCCTTGGTTCCCCAGGATGGCATGGCGTCCTGCTCACCGTAGATGACGTCCTGCCTCTTCACGACCCGCTTGTCCTGCTTCTTGCAGAACTTGTGCTCCACCGTCAGGCTCCAAGACTCTGCCTCGTAGTCCAGGGCGTCGGCTGCCAGGTCGTTATGGAGACAGGCGTCCACACAGTCTACAGGGGGGACAAGGGGTGTGGGAGGGAGGCGGGGACGAAAGGAGAGACAGTAGTCCCGTTTTTTGGGTATGGCCATTGGTCGATATGACTGTTGGTAGATATGGATGATCACTGCTAACCGAATGGGATGATGGCATGAAAGAGTTTCATCGTGTGGCCCCTCAGGTACATGTGTGTGTGCCACCGCAAGTGTTCATCTCCAATGACTAATACACTTAATTTTCCTCCTTTTATTATGCACAAATTGTATTGCTGGTGTGGTTTGGCCCCTCCAGGCTTCCGTCTTGGCTGTACCTTCTCCGAGGGAGGAGTCAGTGGAGGTGGAGGATTCTGTGGTCTGCAGCAGCTCCTCCGATTGGCCGGACATCCTCCAGCCATCGTTCTCCAGCTCAAGGCTCTCGCTGAGCCTGTTGAGACAGGGGAGACGACACGGTCACCGTCACCATCATCCTCCAACACGTCATCGCCACCCTCCTCACAAGCCTCAAACGAATCTCAGACAACTCTGTAAAGGGACCTCTTAACAGTGCTCTATGTCAGACAGGAACTGCCAGGTGCTAAGGAAGGAACCATCTGACCTGTCCGTGGCACTGGGGATGCTTCTGGACAGAGCGCTGGGCAGAGAGCCGGAGGTGGTCTCCCGTCGCTCCTTAGGTGACATCACAGGCACGGAGGCAGAGGTGGGCAGGGCAGGTGGCGACAGGCTGTCCCTCACCGTGAAGTCTGAGGAGAGGAGGGTTCTGTCATGCTTCAGGGGACAACAACAACAGCAGCAGTTTCCCATCAGCGGGGGACCTTTGAGCCTGCGTCACGTGACTCACTCTGCGGGAGGGATGCGGCCCTGCTCTTCACCGTGGTCACCGCATACTTGTCCTGGAGTTTCTGCAGGGAGGGAGGAAGGGAGGGAAGGAGAGAGAGACAGTGACTTTCAGGTACCAACACTTTAACAAGGCATTTGGAGCAGTCATATGGATATTGCCCGAGTGGTTCTCGCTCACACGGCTGCCATTAACACGCGCGCACGCACACACACACACACACACACACACGCACGTGGGTCAAAGGGGACTTGCCTTTAAACATGGAGGTGCCGACTCCTTACAGCCTTTGTGGACCATAACAGTGCAGCCTGACAGGGACAAAGGTGAACAGAGCTCACTTAGTGGGTATCGGTGGGAAACTAGGAAGTTCCGGTCTAGAAACGAGTTCAATCCCAGTTTATCGGAACGATCCAACACAAAATTCAACCGCACGCTAAGTCTCGCTCTTCGCCATTCCAATATTCCGACCTTGTTAACATGCTGCTCAACACACACACACACACACACACACATACACAAATGGGTGGTAAGAAAGATGGTTACTCACTGGCGCAGTGGAGCAGGTCTTTCCCCGACGCGGGCTTATCGCACACCAGGCAGAGCGTGGGTCCCGCGCAGGACCCCGAGGAGAAGCGGTGGCCGTTCAGCGGTCTGTCCTTCCCCTCTCTCTCCTTCTCCTTCCCCTTCCCCTTGGAAAACCAGCCCAGAGACATGACAGGAGGAGGAGGGACTCTCGTCGATGGCAAGCCAGCGTCAGATACACAAAGCTTCCTATATACCCAACGCACAAGCCAACCGTAGCCATATTAATATCCACGCCGCCAAGCGTCTGTGAACGTTGCACACACTGCTTCATCGTCCTGGAGTGAATAGCAGGATGACAGAGTCCCTGCCTTTTTTTGTTTTTCCTTTTACGCTTACGCCGAAAGTCCAGCTACTAGGGAAGTGGACTGCACCTGCCATCCACAGCTCAAGAGAGAAGCCGAGGAGGGAGGGCGCACCGTTAAACGAGAGAGGGAGGGTTCCACCATTAACCTCCCACGTTAATGATTGAAAGAGGAGAGATCTGAGACTCAAGCCACGACCTTCTTGGAAGACATTTCTCCCCCCAAAATTTCCCCTCTCCCCCCCCCCCCCCCCAATTTTTATGATGTGGTACGTGGCAAACCTTTTCCTCAATGGTTGCACCGACTCTGTATTCGTTGACAGTGTGTGGCCGTGCGTGGACTTGGATCTCATGCGTGCTGAACACAAACACGCTTCTCCCAGTGTGTATGTGCCAAGTCCGGCGCTGCATACATGTGTGTGCGTACGTTTTTCTTGCTCTTGGATGCCATGCAGACGCAAACACAGTGTGTGAGTGTTTGTCCCATTCTTAGTTTACATAGGCACACGTCATTCTGAGGAACAGGAAGATGTTTGAGCGTGCGTGGCGTGTGTTTACCTTGTTCTTGCTCCGTGTGCTCGACATGCGGCTCTTCAGGAAGCTGAAGGTGCGGATGACTTTGTACTTTTCCGACTCCACCTTCGACGGGATGCTGTAGTTGTCCCACTCCTCCTCCTCGATCCTGCACATGGACATGCGCGCATCAGGACGCACGCGCGCGTCAGGACGCACCCCAGTACAGCATGCGCACTAATATGTGACCTCAGGTCGCAAATTTCAGACATACGTTGGGGACGTCATTAGAGAGACATACAAAGAAGTACAAAGTAGCGGTTAAATCATTAGTCACACGCTTGTCGTTCGCAAGCGAGACAAAACGCTTCTGAGTAACTCGAGGAGGGCAAAGCTCAGTGGTTAGTTGGGGAGTGCCGGTAAGTTTCGCATCCCACATGCAACAGGAAGCTGCGTCGCCGTACAAAGATAAACCTGTCTGCGTCTCAGATCGAGACTGTCTGCTCCAGCGTAGACAGACACACCTGTCCCTCCTGGGAGGGGATGCTGCTAGCCAGACGCCGAGCGGGAGAGGACAAAACAGAAAGGCGGGACAGGACCATACAAGTCCATACGACCAGACAGATGTTGTTGTTGTTGTGTGAAGATTAAACAATGCCAGTTGGTTAGAGCGGGTGGGCAAAGTTTAGTTAGACAGGCACTTACGGACACACACACACAAGTATGTCCTGCATTCAGTGATCCGGTAGAAAGCCAAACATGGTTAATGAACGTACACTACAGAGCATCTGCACTGAGAATCACTAAGAAAGGGGTTAAGGGTGATTGTGAGGACGCGGCTCGAGTTGTGGACATTTACAGCCAAACAGGCGTGGCGGGAAAGGGGGCGGGGAGGGGGGAGTCTAAGGGAGGTAGGCGGGCACCGTGAGGGTTTAGGGGGCGAACTCTGGAGGCCAGGGGGGCAGTGCCCACATACTCTTTGAGGAACTCGGACAGGGTGAGGTGCTGGAGGGATTCAGCCAGCTCAGCGCTGCCCTCATCGTCTGCCGACTGGGCACGCTTCCGAAACTTGGGCTCCCTAAAGGAACACAGCGCGCGCGCACACACAGATACACACACACACACACACATCTGTGAAACAACACAACACACGCAACAAAAACATGCTTGCCGGTTTCTCCTGCTCTCTCCCAGCAGGGGTCGCCTGTCCCCTGTGCCTGCGTGGAGAAGAGGCCCCTGCCAGCAGATGAATGGAGGACAGAACCAAGCAGCTGGCACGGCGCCTAAAAAGCTGTCAAACAACAGGAGCACTCGGAGGCAGGAAGTATAAAGGACGTGTTCCCTTTGTTCGGGTCTCTGTCTTTCAGAGGGCAGTAAAATCCTCCAGGCCTGCGTCTCCATGCAGCATGGAACTCCAAACCAAACAGCAAGCATTGTGTTTGGAATTTGTTTGGAACTGCATATGTGGAACCAAAGCATTGTTTTTTTCCCATTTCCTTTTGTCTGTAGTTTTTTTCCACCCAGGGGAACATGATTGATGCACACACACACACACAAACACCCACACACACACACACGAAGGGGTCTTTTGAAGCAGGTATCAGTCTCTGTGCGTCACTGCCAGGCGGTTCTGAGAGACTGATCTGAAACCAGCCTTCAAGGCCTGACACGGACAAAAGAAGTTAGATGAAAAAAAAAACAGACAAGCGTGAACTTCTGAACAACACGCAGGCCTCGCTCGCCAAGCAACCAGGTTGCCATAGTGACCTCACGCACAGACCAGAGACAATATCACTGGGAGAGTCGGTGATATCATAAGGTACAGAAAATGCTTCTGGCTCTGAGAGCAACATTCAAGGCCAGGGGAAGAACAGGCCTTTGGAGTCAGTGAAACAAGAGTTTACAGTATCAACAACGGATCAAATGACTTACGACTCGTTTTTGATAAGGTCAATTTTGTAAGGTCAAGATAACTTTCCACAACGCATGGAAAGTACAAATGGGCTTTTCTAACGATACATTTGATTCGGATTCGTTTCATCAAACATAAAGGAGACACTAGGAAGCGATTCACATCAACAGGACCTTTTGGAACCGGTCAGGCCATTCTTTACATAACTGACATGTCAGAATAGACATGAAAATTGGACTAGAACACTCTCAAGGGTATGATTTGAAAGAATTTAAACAAATCTTGTACCTGTAGTTTTCGCAAAGAGCAAACAAACTCAAAACAGGTGAGAAGAGAAACTGGCGTCTATGTCAGTGGAGGAGCAGGTACCTTTTATCTTGCAGAGGGTCGGTCAGACTGGAGGCTCGCTGTTCTGTGGACAGGAAGTAGAAAGATGAAACACCTCCAGCACGCCATAAAACTTGATGTTCTACATTGAATTTCCACCAACACACACTCTTACCATCACATACACCTGTATATGTAGCCTAATGATACATTGAACACATTCTTTTTTGCTTTAACCTCCCCACCCTGCTTGATTCATGATTTAGCTTCCTGGCTAGCAACATCCGCTACAGGAGGATTCCTCTTCCTGGTTTGGAATTGGCGAGAAAACCTTCACATACAGCTGATAAACACACAGTCAACAAAGTACTGAATGACACCGCGGACGCAACATGGAGGTGGGAATGAGACGAGAGCCACATCCCACCCAAGCAGACAGACGATGGCAGCGATGCCAGCTTTGGCAGCGTCTCATGCATGCGCACGGCGAAACCCTTCTGCGCCAGTCTGATCAGCCAGCCACCCAAAGCAACCATGCTGCCTGGTCCCCGCTTGAGTACAGCACTGCCAACATGCTCCCTCCTTCCCACTCATTCACACACACACACACACACACACACACACACTAATTGACACAGGTGTATCATTATTCGAACACACCCCCGTGGAAGGCCGCGATAGGGTCGCCCCGCGATTAGACAGGTCATGCAAGAGGTCAACGCGCCCACATACACACATGCCATGCGGTGGTGACAGCTGAGGTGCTAAAGTGAAGTACTTACTACCAGGGTGGAGAAGAGACAGAGATTTAGACAGAGAGAGGGCCTGCAGGAGAGATCTGCTGTGGCAGAGGTTGTGGAACACGCCATCTACAAGGCAGAGTGGACACAGAGCTTCACTACACCTCACGCTCCAAGACCACTCCTCACCTCCTTCCCTTCCCACGGGATAAAGACTGATCTGGCTTTGACCGGACGGGGGGTCCATTGGGTAGAGGAGCACCAGGGGCTCTCAGCTATCCACCCCCCCCCCTCCCCCAGATGCAGATCAAGGGGTTACCTCGAGGGAGGAGGAGGGTCGGGCACACTGGGCAAGCAAGGTCCAGTTCGGTCAACGCCTGATAGATTAACACTGGATTGGGAAAGGCGTTACGTGTTGTTTTATCGGTCTGCTGTATGTTGGGTTTCATTGAAATCCAAACGCAGACACATATACAGATGAATGCAAAGTGATATCCATGGTGAACATATCAGGGTTGTCCGTCGTGAACATATCTTGTTAAGGGTATGCCGTATTAGTGACGCGAAAGGGATTGTTCGTTAGTAACTTCATAAAAGCCGCCACCCCACCCTCACCCCTATTGGACAAACCCTCGAAACAGCCAACAGGTTGGAAACAGGAGCAGCCCTTCTGCAGTTCAAAACAAGAATTTTCCTAACAGAGTCTTCTAACTATGAGTAAAAACAAATTAAACATTTTTTCGCAATCGTAAAGAGAACCCCCCCCCCCTCCTCGCAACCTAACAAAGCTGATCGCATTTCCCGTCTGTCGTCACGCCGCATGCTGACCTGCTGCTGAGTTGGAGGAGGAGGAGGGAGAGGCGTGGTCCCGGGTCAAGTGGGCGGGGCGCAGGCTGATCTTGGGGGAGGAGTAGGAGTACGATCGCAGACGGACCCCTGGATCGACCACGTCCTGGAACAACACATATGCACGCACACGTTCGTAGTCTAGCCTTTCTAGAAAGCTCCGTTTGTGCCATGCTGTCTGAAGGACTGAGGGAGGGGAGCCGGGCTGTGTTGAAGAAGTTACCTTGGAAGCAGTGGCCTCGCCTGCCGAGGAGGTGGAGTGCGAGCGTATGCAGGCCAGGTCAGGGGAGGGGTCGAAGGCCTCCCGCTCGTCCCCACTGCTCCGAGGGTCCAAGGAGAGGTGAGGCAGAGGGGACGTCATGCCCAGAGTGTCTCCCTCACCATCTTCGCTGTCCAACTCCAGGGCGACCAGAGAGGGGCTGAGGGGAGAATGGAAAACATCAACCCGCATGGTAGATCCTTAGATACACACACCGAGAGCCACTACCTGTGGCAATGCATGTCAGTCTGTCAGGGAATAGACTGGCCCTGACTTCCGTGTTATTTCTGAACAAACCCTCTAGTTTTCAGTGACATGGCGATGGACGAACAGGCGGAGACTTCTACCTGAGGTCGCAGGCCTCCGCGGACGCGGCCTCCGCGTGGCTGGCGAGGTCAGCGTGCGAGATGCGTTTGAGCCTGGCGAGGGCCTGGTCAGCAGAGGAGGTGGAGGGTAGGAGGAGGGGGGCGGCGGGCGTCAGAGCGGCTAAGGACCGGGCGTCGTCTGACTGGAGGTCGGGAGGGGGCGGGGGCGTGTCTGTGGCCTGGAGGAGAGACTCTGTGTGCACCGTGTCCCACGCCCGGCTCTCGGTCCCAGAGCTGCTCCTGGTCACCCCGGCAACACTGTACATTCCATCCGCATCATTCCCCTGCAGCAGAGGAAAAAGACAAATGGGCAGTGAGAGAAAGAAAAAGAGAGAGAGTGTGGGAGAGAGAGACAGTGGGAGACGGTGTGGGAGAGAGACAGTGAGAGAGAGGGAGAGAGAGAGAGAGAGAGAGAGAGAGAGAGAGTGAGAGAGAGACAGTGAGAGAGTGTGGGAGAGAGAGACAGTGAGCGAGAGAAAGAGAGAGAGAGTGTGGGAGAGAGAGACAGACAGACACAGACAGACGGACGAAGAGTTGACGACAAAAGAGAAAACGCTGCCAAAGAGCATCTCTGCACCTGAGTCAGAGGCGCGCTCTCCAATCTGACGCGACTCGCTCCATTGGTCATACACACAGCAGAGGCCGTCTGTCCCTTTACTGTAGAACACACACACACAAACACACAAACACACTGTGTCACAATAGTTCATCTCAGTCCTTTCCTCATCCGTTCTGCATGTGCTCTTCTTGGGTGCTGTAAAGCAGGAATGTGTGTTCATTGGCTGAGTGATTTACTGCCAGAGCAGACGCAGGACAGAGCAAAGCCCCTTTTGATGACGCAGACTCATCCTGATGTCTGTCACATGCCAAGACCAAGAGGACCAGGAACAGAGAGGGAGAGAGAGAAAGAGCGAGAGACACAGAGAGAGGGAGAGAGAGAGAGAGAGAGAGAGAGAGAGAGAGAGAGAGAGAGAGAGAGAGAGAGAGAGAAGACGATGGCTAATGATGCCAGCTTTATCAACGTGAAAATCCAACGGCCAGAGACGGACCGCACTAGACTGTACACCAGGAAAAGAGATGAACAACTACAACTCCCGACCCAGAAGCGTCCTTCTAAAGAACAACAACAGTTCCGATGAAAGAAGCCTGCCGTGGTGAAGACGGAACGGTTCGGAGCAACTCTGGTTATTCTATTTTCTAAAGGAGCAGAGCGACAGAATGACTACAGCCTTGTTATATTTGGAAAAAGACACAGGTAGGTAGGCATGCGCGCGTTGGTTTTGAACGCGTGCGTGCTCTTGTCTAAATGGCAGGCAGTAGGAGCACTCCTTTACGACCTTTAAAGGTTTGGTGTCATAAAACCCTTCGTGGAGACTCGGTATTAACCCTTGCCTGCTCTCTGTGCGGCAAAACGCAACAAGACTAGGTTGGGCGGGTTGAAAGAGAGAGCAAGTTAACATGTCTCTGTCTCAATACAACAGGATCCATGTTTTGTTTTTTACGAAGCGAACGTTAGCGTGCCGCGAGACAATGTCTCGCCTGCAGCAGTTGTAAACAGCTTGCACGGCAGAGGGTTCGGGCATTTGGATGATAGGAAAAACACCAGCACTTCCCAACGCAGTGACGTTAACAGGGTCACCTTCAGGATCATGTCCTGGATCCAGTCCTGCCGGTTGCTTTGTTTTGATGAGCTTTCTTGGTGTGTCTTTGATGTCTGGGCTAGCCTGGCATGGCTGGGCCACGCCCCTGCCTAATGTAGGGGAAATCCTGGGCATTCGCTCAGGCATTTCCTGTTTTCTGTAGCTAGCCCAGCTAACACAGCTAGGATGACACTGGAATACTCCCTCTACTCAGCACATCAAAAGGGGTCTCAGCCTTGGTCATCTTATCCACTAACAGGCCTAATGCAGTCTATTCTGTCGGTCTTCAAGTGTATGTGTATGTGTGTGTGTGTGTCTGTGTGTATGTGTGTGTGTGTGTTGTGTGTAAACCTAGCAGGGTTACAGGCATCCATCTGTCAGCAGGACCCGACTGTAGTTGCTGAGTTTACAACAAACTCTCCATTCATAGGGTTTTCCCCTGACAACGCACAGGAAATTAGCATCAACGGTAACCACAGCAACCCTCCCTAAACCTTCCAGCATCGGTCCACCGCACATATTCTTTTGCTTTGCTAGTTAAGGAAAGTGCGTACGCGTGCTTGCATCAGTAGAAATCCACCAGGTTACAGCGTGTGGATCCTCCTAAATGTCAGCTTTTGTAAACCTATGACATTTGAGCTTGTTAACATTCCTTCCTTCACTTCAGTCACAGAAGGCCACTGTCCTGACCCACAAACTGGTGGTGGTGTTGTGGGGGGGGTACAGCAGGGACGAGGGGGCATCTCCTGGTCGAGACCAGCCTGTCCTCATTCCTGCCTTTGTCCCAGTGACAGAGCAGATTCCTGCCCTTCACAGCCTGAGTCATTGTGAGTTTTTGGGGGGAGGGGGAGGGGTGTGGGAGGGGGGCAGCGACACAAATAAGCCCCCCCTCTGAATAGAGGTCCTGGCAGGACAAAACCTCCATTGGCCTCAAAGAGACACAGTTCAACCTCGTCAAAATACAATTAGGGAGTTGAAATGAAGGTGTGTTCTGGAAAGCCCTCGATGTTGACAGCAGTTAGTGCTGAGCGTTTCAGAACGTAGACAAGGGTTATACAGGGCGAATCAGCAAGAAGCTGGCAGGCAGGCATGTCCGAGTTGCACTTCATGCTGTGAACAGCAGGGGGCGTGCAGCCTAAAGCATGCTACAGCGGTAGTCATTGTCTCTACCTGAAAGCACATCCACTTTCACAGGTCTTGAACATGACACATAATTCCAGGGCAAGAGAGGGAGTGAGAAAGAAATAGAGGGAGATAAATACTCACTTCTGATTGACGGCTGAAACTCCTCCTCATCGTCATCCAATGAGAGAACGAGCTCTTCTTCAAAAACCTGATTAGCCACACAACGGAAATCGCACATCAGAGATGTGAGTCAGCACGTGCACAACACACCCATGTACACAAATTCTTTTTCTCTCTTACTCTCGCCGTCTGTACACACACACACACACGCACAGCACGAACTCCGACGTATACACGCAGAAGCAAAGGCAAGGCCACCACCAGGTATCCCAGGGTGGTCCTGTGGGGCGTACTCACGTTGTCCACAACGCACTGGTCCAACTGCAGCTTTCCAGCCCCGTCTGAAAGCAGAGAGACGGTCAGCGAGGAGACGGACGTCACGGGCCCAAGGCGCCACTCTATGCCTGACAGCCAACGAGCTATCAGTGAGCACCAGCCACCGAGAGCAGAGGAGCGTCACATCGGGGGGAGGGGGGAGTTGATTGGGGGGGTTGATTCGTTGAAGAACAGATATAGCATGCTCAGTCTGGCCAGGACGCGGGACAAGATCGATTGCCATGTACGCATCCTGTCTCCGCGTCGATACCAAGCCTATCGTCGCTATGGGAACCACAAAAAAACAACCCCGGATTGGTTGAGATTGAGAACCGAGCGGTGTGTCTTGAGTGTGAGAGCAGCGTTGCGGTGTGCGTGTGTACTGTGAGGGGCTACACGCACACACACACAGAGCTCTTCATGAGGCAGAGTGATAGTTTGGGACACGCTCCTTTTCTCCAGGGAGGGATACTTGCTTGTTATTGGCCAAGCTCCCACACAGAGGTGCAAGCACTGGATCCACACAAACACAGCACATACACAATCATCCATGTAGGCAAACACAATGCACAAGACAAGACACACAGAGTTAGAAAGTGAGCTAGGTAAAGAAACAGAGAGAGAGAAAGAGAGAGAGAGAGAGTGAGGGAGAGACAGAGAGAGAGGGAACGAGAGGCAGAGAGAGAGGGAGAGAGACCCAGAGTGTTTTCATAGACCCGCAGTGTTTCAGACACCTCTAATGTCTGAAACATGTGCGTGTACGCGTGTGTGTGTGTCTGCGTGTGAGGACTTCTAATCCCAGTCATATTAGGTCATACAGGATCTGGCCCATGCTCTTGTGTTGACTGAGGGAGGCCCACGAGACAGCACTTTTCCCATGCAGACTATGGACACACACATTCCGCACACTCTTAACATCACAGGCTGATTCCAAGAAGTCCCGCTGAGTTTGTGTGCTCTGTGTGTCTTACACACACTATAAATTCTTCTTATTTGATGTTTTTCCAGTTTCTTGGGCCACACACCTACTCTCTTGCACTCGTACAGCTTCGGTGCTCTGGTTGGTTCATGTGGAGCACACACACACACGAAAGATGTGTGGTGTGCGTGCTGTGGCCTAACAGAAGGATCGATCTACTCAGGCCCAGTGCATCGTGGGTAAACAGTGAGCAGGGAGCCACCCTTCGTGTTCCTGAGGTAACTAGATCCTCATTAAGATCCTGGCTGATACACAAAGCTATTTGTGGACCAAGATGGAGCTGCATGGAACACTAACGACCACCAACAGTGGGTTCATTTCCTGTTTGAAATGGTTGGTTGAGAACGCTTCCTTTTAAACTCTGAATTTGAAACGGATTTCAATTAGGATTTTTTTGACCATCGCAATTGGGAACTCCCAAAATGTGAAACTCCCAAAACAGCAGCGGGCATTATGACAGCATGGTTTGAGAGGCCATCTCACCTGCATGGCTGCTCTGGTCTTTGTCTCTCATCGTGCTGTGGAGAAGTTCCTCTCTGCCTCTGTGGTTCAGCTGAGCTTCACCTCTGAGCTCTGCGATCTAGAACACAGCAGAACGTTACTACGGTCGTTATTTAAACCAACAAAGATTCGTTCGACTGACGATGTCATTATTGACTCGCTGGAAAATTCCCTTTTGGTTCGATTTGCTTGTGTTCTTTTGTTTTTTAAATGACATTGTTAAATGGATTAAATCTGAGTCTTGTGAATAGGAATATTACACTTACAGCTAGTATTAAATTATAAAATCAAAGGTTTTTTCAGCCAATAACTTTAAAACTCTGAGTTTGTACAAAACTGTCATTATGTAACATACCTACCACACGGATCATAAAAATGTCATCGTATTCGCATTCCCTCTGATCGTGTGTGTATGGGAGTGTGTATAAACATGACAACCTGTGATTAACTCAAATTGACTTTTACGATGCTTGTTCCTCGTGCGTGAACATGTGTAGAGACATGACTGCTCACCACAGAATAACACATTTCTCCCACAAACACCTTTAGTTTAAGATACGTCTTCAGGTGTGTTACTGCATCAACGAAGGATTCCCACACGGAGTGTCAAGGACCACTCAACAAGCCCAGTGACAGACTACCTCTTCACCTTTCTGGTGATGTCCTGCTCCGTCATTCTGTCCCTGAGGAACTCGACTCCGTCCAGAACGCTGGCCGCCGCTGCCCGCTGGGCCGTGAGGGTCAGGGAGTCAGAGCGGGGACAGAACAGCAGGGCCCGGATGCTGTCCGACCACACGCAGCTCACCCCGATGGGTGGGGCTGCCGTGGAGACAGGGGGGCTGCCGGGCAACGGGAAACAAAGACAGGCAGGGTTGGTTTGTTTTTGCTCTCTGCTCACTCCTGGAGCGGGAATAAACATAGAGCCTCAGCGCTTGGTCCTAGAGCCACACTCTTCCACAGAATGCTAAAGATGTGTTACGGTTAACAAGGACACTAGGATGTTTTAGAGTCTAGCTTGTTGGATGGCAACCTTGCTCTGTCAGAAACACTCTCTGTAGCCTAATGAGAAGACGCGTGGCTGCAAGTGACTCGGAATCACAGCTGACACCTTTTGACTTGGTCTTCAGTGCGGACTTGTGTTGTTGCTGTATGGGTTAGACTTACATGGCGAGCGCGCGGAAAAGGCCATGGTGTTTCCTTCTCTGGGCCAGCTGAAGGGGTGTATCGCCCTCCGAATTGGGAAAGGTCAGTGCCCTCTGACCCCTAGGCTGTCGAATGAGGAAGCGGGAAAAATGGGGCAGCCCGAGTCGGACAGCTAGGTGGAGCAGCGTCTCTCTGGGCCGGAGGTCGGCTTGACCTACAGCAGACAAACGACAAGAGGAAAGAGAGAGAGTGTGTGAGAGAGAGACAGAGAGAGAGACAGAGAGAGAGAGAGAGAACGGTGGGAGTAAAATCTTAAAACTTGAGAAATGATGCTAAAACAACAGCATCATTTCATATTTTGATACAAATCCCTCAGATGAGAGCCTCTTTACTTTCATGATTTCCAGCTCCAACCACATTGACTTGCTATACTGTTGTCTAATCACACCATACACATACTTTCTGTATTAAACATCTTCTCCCTCGATATAAGTTTAGTCTTCCCTGTGTCTGGTGTGTAGCTAACTGTACATGCTAAAACAAATCGATGCTAATAACACATCGACTATTGCTAATGATACGTAGCACCTGATACACCGAATGTGTGGCCCTTCAGCTATGGGAACCATACAGTCAGAGAGAATGAATACCTGCTAAATACCAATAAACCACACAGCTTTCTCATACCTAGTGTTTATGCGGGGAGTATTCTCCTCTTTCTAACATCAACTATGACACGCACACGCTCTAATGAGAACAGGTTAAGCGGGTTTGGTCCATGTGTTAAAGAGGGGGCAGGTGGCTTTGTGTGCATGGAGTCTCCTCATGGTCCAGCCTGGGTTTAGAAGCACACACTGGATGACTCGGAACACCAGAGCAGGGCATGTTGGTCTTTCCATCAATTATTCCCCGGAGGGCTGAGAAAAAGGGATAGCGTTACCATGGTAAATCTCTCGATTGCTGCTGGAGAAACGCTCTTATATCTTACCTTCTCTCTGTGTCTCTCTCCCTCTCCCTCTCTCTCTCTCTCTCTCTATCCCTCCCTCTCTAATTGTCACATTCAAATTGGTCCCTTCATCTCTTTTATTTTCTGGATTCTCGATTTTTACTTCTTGCTCACATTGTCTCGGTTACCTCCCTCCCTCTCTCCACTTTGTGATGGAGGCACACTGGCATTGAAAGGCTCTGTCAAGCCCACAATGCCACTCGTAATTGTGACCCAGTTGGAATCACGGTGTGGATGAGAACACAATCTTAACTGTGTCAGAGTTCATCGGAGAGGATTTTTTTTTATATATATATTTTTTTTTTAAACGTCCCGCAACATTAGATAAAGCTAGTGCATCGACCCAGTGGTTTTCATCTTGGTGTGTGTCACCGAACATGTACAGTATCTCCACAGGGGAGAGAGCGGAGTAAAGCAAGGCAAGCTGGCCATGTTCAGGTCACTAATGGAAGGTGACACCGAAGCACACAGACAATAGGACACCTCCACCGGGAGAATTTATTGTCGTGATTTAGCAAACACGATCGGCCCTGCCGCTTACGTAAGAAACTTACGGGGGGGTTCACTTGACGGCTGCCGTGGCCAGACAAACACTGTCCACACCTGTGCCCATCCTCTCCACGGAGCTGCTAGCTTCAGACGGCATCCCCGTCCAACTGGACGTGTTTTCCAAAAGCTTGCTGGAAGGACTGCCTGTGCCTGCATTAGCACGACTAGGCTAGCAGCCTCGTCAGGCCTTCTGCCAGCTTGATCTATTTGGCAAGCAGCTGGCATTGTGCTATGGGCCTGCTTTGTTGGTTGTCAGCAATTTTTTGCTGACTATAATCACCAATGTAATCACCAGCTGTAATCACAACAAGTAGATGCCTCAGTAACAGCATCGTTTATAGCCACTATTTGCCAATTTCATGGGAATATTTGAGGGGCATATTTTATAATTCAAGGGAAAATGGTGAAGATCCATAATAGTAATAAATGATGGTTTCATTAAACAAGTTTACATTTTACACACTCCACAACTAACATACTGGCATACTATTACAAGATAACATAACACTTGCTATGTTGAAGAAGATATTAGCAAGCTAGCAAGGAAAAAACAAAACTTTTATGCAAGGTATAAATATTATCAAGAACTTTATTCACCACAGTAATAAAATCAATCCTTCAATGGTGAGTTTCTACAGAATTCCCATTACATGGGGTTACTTTCACTTGGTCGTTAGCACTCAAATGAACTTTATACATGTATTTTCATTTGAAGTACTAAATAAAAGGGTACTGCTTCAAAATCACATGTATTATACTATGCCTGAACAATAAATTACATTTTAAAAATCTATTTGATGCCAAAAAAAACAACGATTGCAACCCATTGGAACCCTAATCAGTAATGCAGAAAAGGGTATTTTCCCTGGAAAACATACACCAGCCGTGGTAACTGGTAAGTGTAAGTGCTACGTAGGTCTACATGTGTGCGTTCAGGAACCAGATGAAACCAAGTGAGACAGAGGGAAACCAGAACAAACATCTCAGCCCCGTCATCGTGGGACTGAAGTTAATCTTCCTGTTGTTCACTAATGGCAGCAATGTCCACTCCTGTGACGTGCATGCACATGCATACACGCACACACCTTTTGGAACACCTGCTCTTTACGATCACCCCCTCGCTCGACTGGATACACATGTCAGGTGACGCAGACATGCAGCTAGATTTCAGGACACTGCCCCAAACTAAAGATATGACGATACCAGGACACACAAAACAGAGTTTAAACTCGTCTGCTATGCATAGCTCACAGTCGACTGAATATTAAAAGAGTCCTTCTATTTCTTTCTCTAATCTGGGATAAAGCCTTTCAGACTATCTCCCTTGTGCCCTACTAATTATAATCTATATGACTGATAAAGCTGAGTGGCCCTTTTTTCTTTTAAACCCTCGTTTTTTGATGTGTCAAAAGTAATCAGAGGAGCCTGGTGAACCTGGAGCGACTCCAGATTCAGTGAAATCTGGAGCGGGACGCCACGACCAGGGCGCCATCTTTAGTCTCCCTAAAACCAAACTGAAACGCATTCCCATCCCCTCCCAGTTCATCCTGAGTATCCAGCATTAAACTGATCGACTTCAGAGCTGTAGTATTATAGGATGGGGAAGGTGGATGGTTACCTTCTCTTGGCTGGGTCCCCACGCTGCCCCACAGTGGAGGATGATCCATGTTAGCAATGGCCAGGGTAATCCTCTCATCCATTTCCCTGAGCGCAACCTCCTGCTCTGGGCTGCATTCGCCCACCACAGGCCCCTCCTCCTGGTGCCCCTGCCCAGGACAAGCTTCCCCCCCTGGGCCAGCAGTCCTGTTCTTGACTCCACCTTCTTGGGAGATGATCCGCAGGACCTCCTGGTAGCTTTGGTGATTAAGATGGTCGCTATTGGTTACCAGGTACTCCACCACCTCCTGCGCCGCATCGTGGATGTATTTCAGAGAGGCGCTGCCATCACATGGTCTGGCCAACCCTCTGGTGTGGCAGTAGAAGGACACCGAGACAGCCTCTGGGAGGTCGTGACCTTTAGAGGAAGACACCAGGCCCTGTCAGTCACGCCTGATTCACTGTTTATTTAGACTTCAAACAAAGTTGAATTCATAGCAAAGCCAAAGTAAGGAAAAGCAAAGGTCAATGACCTTAGTCAGTGTTCTTAGTCGATGACTTGGGTCAACACTTCCCCCTACACTGACTCCTATCTAGTCGACCGAGGGACTCACCTGGAACCATGAAACTTAGGGAGGCTCCATTCTCTACTCTCCTGGCCACGGTCACATGGGTGAGTCGGGAACCTTCTAGAACCACATAGAACTCTGCCTGTTCGTCTGCATCCAGAACCTGCAACGTAGCACGGGCCTCCACCTGGCCCTGAGGGAGAGAGAGAGATGAAGAAAGAGAGAGAGACAACAGAATAAATAACCTGTCTCACACCGGCTTAAACAATTTCTATGCAGGGAGAGGTTTAATGGGCCATGCCCAAGGTCGAAGGTCAAAAACAGGCCTCGTCATCCATAGAACCAATCCAACACATACCTCAGTCACCTCATCAAGGCTGCCATTGAGAAGCACCGGTCTCCACATAACACCAGAACAGAGTAAGTACACGTAAAAAAAAAAGAAAAAAACAGACCACTTTCCCGCTTGGGGGAATAAGGTGCGTCTGAAAGCCACCCCATTTAAAAAGGCCTTTTTACTATTTTCAGTCTTTCTACAACCCTTCCTGTGCTTTCTGGATTGTGAGGGGCCCTTCAGATTTAATGGTGGAAAGGGGGAGGGGAGTAGAAAGAAATAGAGCCCCGCACTCCCACCCCAAGGTCCTCCACTGTGGGAATGCCGCACTACACCTTTCTCAGTCCTGCTTTTTCCGGGACCATCCGTTCATCTCCTCAGCCGACACTCAGGGATCGGCTTTTCTTTACTCATACCTTTCTCGACTCAGATTTAATCCGGTTCCCCTCCCTTTTGACCCCTCTCTTTCCTTAGAACTTGGTTCTCCCCCACCCACCCCCTCCCTTCAAATGATCCTCTGCTTAATCCTTACACCAGTTCTTCTTCCCAGCACCCCCACCCCAACAACCTTTCACTTTCTCTCCCCCCCCCCCGTGTCTTCCTCATCCATCTCTTTATCAGTCCTCCACCCTCTTTCCCTCCCTTCCTCCCTCCTTCACGGGAGGGATTTGGTTTCCCCCCCCACACACACACACACACAGACACACACACACAATTAGCATGGCTGGAGGCCTCTAAAAGACGAGAAGGGTGGGATACAGATCACAGCAGCGACCCGATCCGCGCATGAAAGAAAGCCAATCGGACAGTGCTCGAAAAGCCGAGGAGAGACAAATGAAGGGAGGGCGACGACGCAGGAAGTGGGTAAGAGGGATGGCTGACGGAAGGGTGGAGGGGAAGGAGGAGAGAAAAGGGTGAAGGGGAGAAGACAAGACTAGGAACAAAGGACTTGTCCTTCGCGGAGGAGTTTGGAGGGATGGGACATCCCAGTCAGCTTCGCTGTTCCTGCTGAGAGTGACGAGTGGCGATGACTTCATTGGGCGTGTGACCCCCCTATTGGCATCATTAGAAGCGCTGCAGGCCTCCAGTGGGCCTCACTTTTACCATACGACTAATTACCAACCCTGAGGGAGCCGGGGAAAAACTAGGAGGATTTAACCAGCAGAGAACTGCATCCTACTGTACAAGTGCAGTAACAAATCAAAATGTGTCAACATGTTTTTTGCATCAGAAAGCATAAGACACACATAAGATAAAGTTTGAAAACCCCCCTTTAAGAGGAACAAAACCGACAATAATAAAAATAAATCTTAAAACGATAAATCTCCACTCCTGTGACGCTATCAGAAGTCCGATGATTAACAGCCATTTAATCATCCATACAGTTGTTAGGGGAGCAGGTAAAAGGAGAGCAAATGTCACAGGCTATCTCAAGACAGCCTGAGAATAAACCTTTCCAGATAAGATAGCTGAACCAACGACCTGGTCTAAGGTTGACAAACAGCGAGGCAATGCTGCAAGTCACAGGTGTAGCTGGGGGAGAGGCCTGGAGGAGAGGGGGTGGAGGTGGAGGGGGGGGTGGAGGCAGGGGGTGGAGGCAGGGGGGTCAGCTTGTTTGTGTTTTCGAGCGAGCAGATCACATGTCAGGCTGATTCGTGGGTCTTGCTCCAGGGCTCCCTTTTGCATTTATTCTTTGACTTTGTGATGCGGCGACAGTGACACGGCGACGCTGTTGGATCGAGTGGCCTTTGAATAATTCACTTAGCAGTGATCTTCCTTGGGAAAGGTGTTAGGGTTGAGGAGCTACTCACCGATGTGCTCATATGGAACTTTCTGACTCACAATGGATTTACACAACTTATCTTTTTCTCATATTCTACAGTATATAGCTGCTGTGTTTAGCTCAAATAAATCAGTTTTTTCAAGTAATACCAAAAAAGAAAGAGAACGAGAGATGTGTGTGTGTGTGTGTGTGTGTGTGTCTGGGCTATCTGGTGTGATCACCCGTGGGACCCAAACAGGTGACGTCATGGGAACCACATCTACAGCAACAACAACAACAGGCTGAACAACAGTAGATCCAATGAATTTGGTACAAGAGGACAGCACAAAGAAGAAGATTTATTTCCAACTGTTTTTCTCTCCCTCTCTCTCCATCCCTAACTTTAATACGGTATAACATGTTGTTATTCACTTTGACAAACTCTCCTGCCTTCCCTGTCTCTCCCTCTTTCTCTCTCAGAGAACAACTTGAGCTCATTAAATCATGCATTAGAACTACTGGTAGGGTTCCTTTGTGCACTTTGAAGTTCAATCAAACTCTGTAATCCTTTTAAGAAATAAAAACATGACTGCTGCTGATGGTCCTTAATAAAAAAGATAATGGCTTTATGGATGTGCTTTGATCAAAAGATCACATGGGCAGATTTGATACAGTTTGCTTTAGTCCCACTTGAACGTTTGTCGGTGATGGAGAGAGTTGTCTAAACTGATCCACTGAAGTCTTTCAGGTATTCAAAAGAGACCCGGGTCACGTCGAAGAGGAAGACATACCTGTACGCAAGCAAGTGTACCAGAATGGAATTATTGGACATAAAAGCCTTCGGGGTGGTTGTGCATGTAGGTGTGTGTGTGTGTGTGTGTGTGTGTGTGTGCCTTCGTCTCTTCAGACTCACATACCTTATATTCAATTTAGTGCTCTAATGGCTGATGAATGCATTTCTGAAAGACTGTCACTAAAACCTGCATGGAACCCATAACTCTGCCACATCACAGAAGGCCGACTCTCACCATAGATTCCTGTTACATAATAAGCTTAAAGCGAGACCTCAGTTGACAGACAAGCTTAATGCATGTCTAAGTATGTCTTAATGTATGTCTAAGTATGTCTTAATGTATGTCTAAGTATGTCTTAATGAATGTCTAAGCTTTTACACCACATTGACACCTCAGGACTGGTTTTTTTGCTGGCGTTACCCCTGCAGAGACCAAAGAATAGGCTACGAGCATTTGATCGTGTTTGCTCACCTGAAGCTTATCTCCTAGATATAAAAGAAACGACATGCCGTGGTTGTCCTGCTGCTGTCTAACTTCGTTAACGCCACCACGGCAAATACGATTACCCTCGTTCTCGGACAACAAAAGATTTGAATCGTTAACCCACTCGAGCAAGATAAAAAAGGCGCCTTGCCGGGCTGGCTCAGCAGTTCCTGCCGACTATCAAGCGCCACGCTGGCACCTGTTAGTCCTCTTGGCTGGTGTCTGCAGCACCATCCAACCCACATTCGGATCGCGTTCTGTCTAAAGGATGTTTATTCCACAGGTAAATACAGATGTTCTGCACCGCTACACGCTCATCCATCCAGGCAGGGAGCACATGAAGCCGCTGGGAAGTCTGTGTCGAAGAGAGCTTTGGGGAGAAATGAAATGAAATGTTTAAAATGCAGGGAACGGTCAAACATACCACGGGGAAACGCGGAAGACTTTTGCCATCTCTTAAACCACACCACAGCACTGATATGTAGTTTGATCTGTATAAAAGGAATGTTTTTATTGTCTCCAGACAGCTCAACATTCCTTTCTTCTCACCCAAAACCCAAACCAAAACTATTCCTTGTAGCCAAAATACCATACCTAAACCCAGCAGAACATAAGGACACAATCTTCTAGCGAGCGATCGCTCAAAGCCAATCTTCTAGCGAGCGATCTCTCAATGTCAGACAAGAGTGGTACAAAGCCTGATAACCCTGTACATGCGCACTCACACACACGCACACACACACACACACACACACACGCACACACTTGGATAAACTGAGCCTGACACACACATTAGCGATTTCTCTAAAGGTGAGAGAGACTAGAGCTCATTCAAAAGAACTCAATAAATCATAGCTCTTCCCCTCTCCCCCCTCCCCCTTTCCTCCACCCCCACTCCCACCCCCTTACACGGCTCAAACCACAAACCACCTCTTCAGACACAGCCAATTACACACGGAGACCTGGCAGTCCATGCCTACCACTCAATACTGCCATTTGTCAATTGTTCTGCGCCTCCATTTCTGATGCGAGCCAGACTTGGTGCTGTTCTTGCGCAGATCCTTCTTAAATCTTTTAACAGGCCGGTTACAATAACACTCTCTTACTCTCTCACACACACCCGCGCTCGCACGCACACACACACACACACACACGCACGCACGCACGCACGCATATGTACATAAAGCCTGGCATTAAGGCCTGGACCTCATTGCCAAGGGAGTGTGCTGAGTGGCTGTGTGGTGACCCCTGTGTGGCAGGGTGGAGTTCAGCACTTCCTCCCAGACCAGCAGTAAAGTATACGCTCAGAGAGCTCTGTCATGGCACACAGGCCTACTCCAAGAGGGCCGCCAGAAACAGAACCAAGTGTTACAGCTCACTGATCACACAGGAGTATTAGAGGTTATTTATTTACTTTGGCCGCGCCTCCTTCCCTATGTTAAAACCCTTGGTTGAAACCTTAATGATCTCCGGGTTTTCCTAGACGTTCCCACAATCTAAACAAGTACGGCTGTGGGTGTGTGCGCAAGACAATAAATATACCAACATGATTATTCAAAATGGAGGCTGCAGGCACAGACTGGAGAGGTCGGTTGAAGGCAAACAGTCTTGTAACCAAACACGACGTCGACAGAGAGAGCTACGACCGTCCGAAACGGCTTCAATCTATGACTTCTTAACTGCCCCGAGTGAGGGACCTGAGTGTGTAGTGGCCTACGGTCGGCTTGCTCTCCAGACGTTCGGAAACAACCTTGAAAGAACGAAGAGCAAAAGTCTCCGGGACCCCCTCCAGAACCGATGACAGAGCTAAACAAACAGACACTCTCTCCTGCCTGCAGAAATCTGGCAAAGATTCAGTGGCCGGCCCACCCAGGCTCCAAGCCATGAGATGGAACACACACACACACACACATATACAGTATCCACTCACACAGACTAAGATACGGAGAAGGAGAAATAAAGGCACAAGGTTGGTGAACTCTGATTCACTCAACAATAGGAAACATACAGCATGCATTGACCCACTGAAGAAACGTGACTTATTTGGAGCGGGCGTCCATTCTTCCAGAGCCAATAAACAATAAATGGACCTTTCATTCCTCTAAACTCACTTTCTTTCCCTTTTTGAGCTCCAATTACCGAAGCCCCGTCCCCACCCCCCACCCCCACCCCCACCCACACCCACATCCACACAGTCACTCCTACATATAAGGGCAGATTCTGGCTAGGTAGCAGCACGTCTTGCCATCTGGTGTGCAGGCGTTGGAAGGGTGAGGGGGATCTGGGTGGTGGCGGTGGTGGGGGGATGTCCCAGGGGACAACACACAGCAGGATACAGTTTCACCTGAGCCCTCCCACCCACCCACCCACACATACATACACACACACACACACACACACACAAGAACAGCCAGTCAAGAAGCTGTAGAAAGAAACGACTGGGAGGGTGGGGGGGGGATGGTAGAGAGAAAGTAAGAGAAGATGTGGACGAAGTTGAGACGTAAAAGACGGGAGAAAAGGGGAAGACGCATGCACAAGAGCAATGGCAACTTTCTGACCGGGGAGAAGTCACACTTACATACAGAGGCACCTCTCTGCGGTCCAACTCCATCCTCTGTGCATCGGGTAGAATTCTGGGAAGAAGACGACACATGCGACGTTACTACCATGCAGTACATTTCACCAAGACATTCCTCTGCGAACCCGCCGGGCAATAACGCCAGCGAGACATGCACTCACAAACCCCAGGAAGAACGTGTCCTCTTATCCCATTGGTCACCCAAGCCTCTGGTATTACATCTGACCTGCTATTCTGTGATAATCTAGGAAAGCGGGCAGAATCACAAGGCTCTATGTGTGGCCCTGTCTAATCCTCTATTCTCTTCCCAGTATTTAGGTGCACAGCGTCTTAACATAAAAGACCATCATCCATTTAATATTTCTGTCTGGCTTTCAATTCGTTTCCCTGGGAAACTTGAGAAAGCTGATGGCTATCTCAGAAATTAAGACTTGTAAACTACTTTGAGTCTGCCTTTCTGCGTGCATGCCTGTCTGCTAGCATGTGTGCATCTGTGTGTGTTCGTGTGTGTGTCATCAAGCGACAGGAAGCACCCATGGCTGTCTGAGTCCTGGTGCTGTAACAGTAGAGAGTCACGGAGCGCAGACACACACACCTGATCGGCCGTGAGCTCACCTTGGTCTGTGAATACTGCATGGGCCAGCCTGACATAGCAGGACTAAGTCTAGTCTATGACGGGGAGAAAACCTGCTCTCTGAAACTCCCGGCACCATGACAGACTGGCACCCCTGTTGATGCGATGCGATCATTTCAGGTTTGAACAGGCTCGGATCTAGAAAGAGGGAAGCCATGTAAGCTACCGTCCTCCTTAATTTAGCTGTTTTGAATACTGACAACGTGTGTGTGTGTGTTCAGAAAATCCACTGCTTATGTGTGACATGAGTATTTGTTTGGGTGTGGAATGATCTGGAACAAGGCAAGCCTATCATACCCAGCAGCTGCTGAAGTTCTTCCCAAATTTGAATATTTATTTCCGTATGCGGAGAAGGGTTGAAGTCCAAACTTTAGACTCACCCAACATTACAAACCCAAATATAGGCTGAATGTCCATGAGTTTACATCCACAACGAACATTTCTAAGTTGTCCAGGATGAGCAGGCCATGTCTTCAGCATGCTCTGAGACACTTTACGTTTTACTACAAGGTAAAAAAAAAAAAAGAGAGATGGTTTTAAGGAAATCAAAGGTCGTTATCCATGTTGACAGACCTGGCAAATCTCCCATGGTTGAGTTAGCGAACTGGCTACCAAGCTGGTTGGCATGCTCAAAAGTCAGGCACCACAATTCTGAGGGGCGTGTGAGGGAGGTGGCAAAGAAGAGCATGTCTTACACCCCCCCCCCCCCCCCCCCCCATCCCTCCAGACTGCACTATATCAGGTTGGTTCCATATCCAGTATGTCTCGTCTAGTGACTTTAGAGAGTTGAGGCCACGTTTGGTCAACTGACCTCCTCCAGTGTCTACGTCAGAAAAATGACCTTGGCCACAGGCTAAAGGCTCAAGGACACATATTGAGAATAGAATCTGACCGCTGACGCACAGAGACACGCACGCGCACGCACACGCGCGCATCTTAAAACACACACAAACAGAGGGGGAAAGAACACCATCAAAACCAGAGGAGGAGATCCCCTTTGACATATCTGCCCATCTGGTCATGTGCCCAAAATATTTTCACCCTCGAAATGCGTCCAAGTTCTCTTGTCTTGGGGTCTTTGGAGGTCACCTGTGAATAATCCCATTCCATTCACATGGCCTAACTCACTTCAGTCACCCACACCTGGCAAAGCTTCACTAACTGCACAACTGACAGAAGGAGGCAATGTACTTTTCTTGCTGGCAAATCTCAAGGTCAAGGGCGTGGTGTCTGTCAGATATCCTCAGGAACAACCAGCTGAAATGTTCAGCCCAGCGTCTGAGGGTGATTTACGGCTCCTGAGAAAGTGATGCTAGGGTGGAATGACAACTATCCGCGTGAGCTGCCAAGAGCAGCACCGCGCGGCAACGACTCATTCTCGGAAAAACCAAAGCAGTCGAAATCCAGATACCTGAGCGGCAGGTTAATCTTCGACAACAATAGATGGGGACGCACCTCTTTTGATGTGTGAAACGTGTCCGAATGCTAAAAAGATTATGGACCGTGTCCTTATTGACAGTGGGCTCTGTGAAACAGCGCATGCATCTTTGCCAAGCAAATATGTTTCTCGTATCGGTTTATCAGTTTGAAGCTAATCAAAAAGCACACTACAGCAATTAATTTAAATATGTCACAGCGTGAGATTGTTACTGTGCTTCTTACACCTGAAGGGATTCTGATTAACCCAATTACGCCAAACCTTCCCCTTTGTCCGACTAAACTTCTGGGACAAGGCCACTATCAAGATATGAAGTCTCATACAAGGAAGTGAGTGAGCTCTTATAATTAACACACCGGCTTATCAACGACTCTCACTAGTTAGATCATTGATGTTTATCGTGGACTAACGGAAAATGTACATTTATTGAACACCTGAAATTTTACTAACACTAGCCCGCGCCGTAAAATATCAATTCAATGTTTATCTTCTTGAAAACACTTACTTGCGATTTTTCAGTTCTCGTATGAGGCTTTTGAGGATTTGAGCAGAAAAATAATCCTTCAGGTGTATAATTCACGAAATCAGGAGAAAGTAGGACAGGCTACAATAAAATATTCAACAAGTGATTCAAAACAAGCGCAAGGATCACACTCAAGGAGAAAATCTTGTTATCGTTCTCAACTTTAGGCTCAAAGCATTGCAACAAGTGTTTGACGTTACCTGTAGCCGGCGCGCACTGATGTGGAAGCTGCAAGGGACGCGCTGCACACCAAATAAACTGCAATACTTTCCACTGTTCGTTTCGTCTAAATGACCGATGGGTTTGAATCGCACATATTCGCTATAAGGAGTTGTCAGGTCGCTACGCCTTTTGTTTTAATCTCCGTTCGTCTGTAGATGTGATGAGAGGTAGACCAAGCTTGAAATGTAACCCACTGCGGCTCCACTCCTGCTCTGTTCTGCTTGAGCCCCGCCTCTCTCTCGAGCGGTGGCAGAGCAGAGGTCTCCCTCGCCGAGGGACAATAACATCGTCACGTGTCCACGAACGAAGTTTTTCCTTAGTAAATTATGTGGTTGACACGAGCCTTCAGGGCAGAAGTAAAATATTCAGGTCATCCATCATGTCTCGTAGCATTTAGAAGTACAATTTTAGTTCGATTTTCTTTGATCAGGTTACCTACTTTCCACGTCACGTCTGTTCGTCTACCTATACTAAAACACTACACAGTAGCCCTCTGTCCAGGGAGCTTCAGAGAGGAAATGGCAGAGACCAAATGCAGTGACCCACCCTTCCTGCCTCATACCCACTAACTCTGAAAGAGAGCAAATAAACAGAGAACGTCTTTAGTTTGCAGCCTTAAAGTAATCATGCATCTTGGAAGTTCAACCGCCTGGTCGCACTGAAGCAAACCCGAACCTGCAGCAAGCCACCACTGAGCATGGCGTCGAACACATTTTGTCCCTGCATTTAGTCTGCTACATGAATGAAGAAATACGCAAAATATAGGCAAGGGGACGGGCCTTGCAGGATGAATGAACTTACTTCACACGATGGCAAGTGAGTTTGAGAGAGTGACGCCATCTACAGGCTAAGAACACAACCAACAGCTCCCGGCAGCATAGCGATTAAACGTCAATTGAAATGAGGCTATATTGTCATCATGTGGTCAATATTGTACATTACATGTGACATTTGAATCAAATATACAGTATAAGTGTTTGTACGACCTCAATGGTATCCATGGAACAAACAAGGGGAACAAAAAGCAGTTGTCTGTGACTGTTGACTAAGCATGCATGACCAAACCTACATTTGTGCCTTTTCACTTTACTGTCGTAACATGACAACTTATGAGATCCCTGAAACCATTGAATGAACTCACAGAGCAGACCTTTCGAAAATACGCAAACTCACTGCACTTACATATCCTCCTAATGAGAGATGGAGGATAAGTCAACACACCCACACAGGGCTGAATCCTGCAGATGGCGTGAGCAGCATGCGCTGGGGAGGCAGCGATGCAGAGGGTCTTATCACGGAGACGGGGCTCCCATGCTGCAGGAAACAAGGCTACTGAGACCGAGAGTTGCGTGTGATCTTGACATAGATATTAGGAGCGAGGAGATTTGCTCAGTGCAAATGACCTGGAAGCTTTTTATTCTCCAGACCCCCCGGTGCCTCCGCTGCGGCGGGGGAGAGGCCGCAACCCTTGACCTCCTCATTAGAGACTTGGAAAACAAACAAACAAACAACTAAAGCACAATAACAACTGCACAATGGGAGCCTTCTGGGGACATAAAGGGCCTCTCTCGATGCCTAGCTTGGCGATGTTGTGCAAGGTCACGTCATGGCCCACGGTCTTCCACGGCCAGACAGCAGGAGGCAGAGCTGTATGCACGGGAGGCACAATGGACCCAGGCTCCATGAGCGGCCTTGTTGCTGTCCCTGGCACCCAGGTTCCGGATCCGTCTGTTGGGGGTTTATGGACTGGAAGAACCAGCAGTACCATCCAGGAGTCTCCCACGTTAGCCCACATTCAGCCTTTTGTTGCCCATCCTTCAAAAACCCTCCAGTCCCCCCCCCCCCCCCAACCACCCATCCACACACACGCACACACATCCACACACCAACACCACCATCCCTCCCTCTTCAAAAGCCTGGGTCAGCCAAGACTGCAGGGACTCGAGGTGCATTCGATTGACCATTTGCCTGGGTAATTACATGAATGGACGAGACCCAGGTCTGCTTCCCTGGTTCTTTGCTGTCCCTGACCCTTCCTGACTTGGTAGCTTGACATTCTGCTCCAGTCTACCTTTCTATTGTTTCTGCAAAGAGACCCAGTTACTTTCCAAGAACAACAAATGACGAGGCAAATTACGTGAGCATGGTCAATTGACCATGAAAGCTCATTTAAATCACTGCAAAAACATTTGTCATCCGGCTCTTAACAGGTGCTTGGGATGGCATGGTGCTGCCCAGGGGCCAGCCACTGGGGTTCTGGAGGCCCTAACCAAAAATAGTGCATGGGACCCTTTTGATTGGCAACCATTTTAATGGGAATTCTTTTATTTTTGGGGGGTGTGGAGGGGCCCTGAACCAATCATGGGGCTCAAAACAAATGTTTGAGTTTGTTTATTGGGTTGGGGCGGCACTGCTGCTGCCTGAATGGCAATATACAGCGTACATTCTAATCACAGAAATCGAGTTCCAATGCAATATTTTGGAAAAGATTTTCATTTTCTTTTCTTTTTTTCATTTTCCAACATAAAAATACCAACATCCCATAAACGTCTCAGAGGTCAGACTTGCCAGACATTCCCCTTGCAGATTTGACAAAAGTGTTGGTGACGAGTCAATAATTAGGTATGCCCACTGTACACTTGATGGTTACCTTTTTCTAGGAAGCCTAAGAAGTATTAGACATGGAGGTCACATGTTTGCTTAACCTTCTGCGAGCTGTCACCTACTTTGGTTATGAATGACTGCATCACAATTTAGCATTAGCCAAAGGGTAGCCTGGTCCAAATGTAAGGCGATTGCTTGCAACATTTCTTTCCCTTTTTGAAGTGAATGGACAATTATGTGTTTTTTTTTGTGTAAGCAGAAAGCAGATTAATCTCAGCAAACAGGTTTGCTCATGCCAACTCCAGAGATTACAGGACTAATGAACTGCATAAATAGTCAAGGGACTCAAAAATCTATCCAACAAAGCCTAGTCAAGCCGTTAGGAAATCGCCACTTTGCAGCTCGGTAGACATATGTCGATAAGCTTCACACAGTCACCTCAAAATAAACAAACACTGGAAGCCGAGGGGGAAAATCAAGTCAAACAAACAATAGATTTTAATCTATAAAATCTACCCTCACAGTTACAACACATTTCATTGCATAAGGTTCTGATTCTTAGCCACAGGTTCAGGTAGGCCTAAAATGCCCTCCATGTTTCGTAAAATAGATTTTTCCTGGATCTGGACATTCTTAGATTTTATTAGAGTATTTTCATACATTTTGATAGAATGTCTTCAGCGGTTCTAAGTTAATTTTTGTTCCAATCATTCGACGACACTGTATTCCTGGAACTACGGCAAACCAGTGGTTAGCATCTCGCAATGTTGCCTGTGAATTTCTGTCTCTGAAATCTTCAGTTGATATCAGTCCCAGACCCATTCGCACCTGCCTCCTGATGAGGGCTTCTGATCTGTCAGACAGGCGCTTGTGACTTTTATTCATTTTTGGTCCGTCATCACTAGTGGAGGTCTTCCCCATTTGAATGATGTCCCAAACACTAGATTTAGGAAAGTCGAAGGTTTAGTAAATATCTCAATCTTTTCTTGTTTCTTCCTTTCTTAACTTTTTCCCCTTCACTTTTAGATTTTGACCTTAACTTTCATTGGTACAAAATCTGTTTCCCGTGATGACAAACAGCAACAACACGTGCCAGAGGTCGTCTATAGCCTGGAATGAAGTTGAAATTCTGAAAGCAATCTTCCACCTGCAACGTTTAAGCGCCGCTGATTGGTCACAAGCTTCTGCGAATCCACCTAGTCCAAACATTATGGTATCTTGAAGTGGGGAAGTTGAAAAAAAGGTGTTGCAATTTCTACATGTTGAAAACAAATTGTGTGAAAAATACTACTTGTGAGTTGCTTGATGACCAATTTCAAACTGTGGTGTACAGAGAAAAGTGCAAAAACCAAGTCTGTGCAAAATCTTATAGAGGGCATCATATGTATAGTCTAATGCATGTGACATTCTAATGCTATGAATGACGCTTTTGACTTTCAAACTTCAACACCATTAAGTTTCCAGCAGCATAATACCCTGAGAAATGTGTTTGAGGACTATGAAGAACTCTGTTGTCCAGGTGTCCAACTGTTGTCTCACTATGTTTCAACCATAAATGTCAACATACCTTTTCAACTAAAAATCTGAAAATAGAAAGAAACCACTTATTCATAAAAAGTCCAGAAATTATGACGGGTCAGGATTATAGCAATACATTTTATAATATGAGTAGGGTTTTTCGCATGCCTTAAATTGGTTAGCACCATGAGTCGAAAGGTCTGGCCTCTTAATCTGGAAAGGATTTTGTAAAAACAAACTGGGGAAAAAATCAATAACAATAAAAACAAAACCGAAAACAAGCACCCCAAATGTGTCATGCCTCTTAGATCCCTCTACAAAAGGACTTGACAGATGATTAAGAAATATTTGCCATATCCCCCTAAATCAGATTAGCATGTTGCAATTTTGAGCGGTGAGAGAGAAACCCCTTCAACAATGAGTGATTCCAGATTATTCATGCAGAAGAAAATGTTTCAGAAGGAGTCGCGGTGGTCAGATGGATGGACTTTGCAGCCATGAACAGCAGGCCTGTATAGGGTCTGAAGTCTTGACTTGAAGACAAGTGAAGTGTTCCTGTTTTACGTACCAAATACCTTTCCCCATTACGGGCAACACTGTAGTATGGGCTTCACTCTTCAAAAACGAATTGTCATTGAAAATGTATTGAATCGTACGTTTTAACGGAATTGACCGCTGTTATAACAACATTGATATTGTTTGTTGCTGAACTGCATTTCCCATTGCATGATACCAGTCACACAACAGTTATGTGTTAGTTATATATTAGAATTAAAGCGATGATATAAAAGGTGACTATGCATTCAAAAACAGCTTTTGTCGTCTATGTAAATAATTGTGAGAAATCAGATGTATGAGTCTGTATAAAATGTATCGTTGACCGCCTCAATCATTTGGAAAAGAAATATTGGATGGATGCACGTTTTGCGCATGCGTTGTATAGTACGCCAGTCAAAACAAGACGACTGCAAATCTGTGTACAACAACCCACAGTAAAGGTCATACAATATGAGTTGAGTATGAAATTATTCTTATTTACTATATACAGGTGACTCGCAATGTTGGTTTTGAGTTGTGGTAATTGAAAATGTAGACTTAAAATAATGGTTTATTGGTGACAGTCAACCGGCTAGCTCTAACGTAGTCAAGCTTGCAATTTGCATAACCAGCTAAGCTAACGCGTTAGCTCTAGCATGCTAGTAGGAGATGTTGCTGCTTGCAATGGGCTAGCTCTAGCTACCTTTTTGATCATGTCTGCTTTGCAGTGTTCATGTCTAACTACAGTAAGTGTTAACCAACTGATATTTAAAAAAGATTGGTATCTGTGCACGCTAACAGAAGTGTACGTCTTCTAACCTAGGCTTGCATTGACAACACACACCTCAAGCTAAAGGATATACATTTGATGTGTGAACGGAGTATCCAGGCCACAGACAGAGTACGTTTCAAAAACACAGAACACCGTTCCTCCAGTGTGACCAGTCATGGATACGGTCTCTGGCCCAGACAGGACTGCCGAGTGCCCTCTCGTCTCAGAGGAAATGGAGTGCGTGATGCCTGACATTACCACCATAAAGACCGAGCACCCGGGGGCTTCGGACACAGACGACACCGGCGGTGCTCAGAACGTCGCCATGGGTATCAAGTTCATCCTCCCCAACCGCTTCGACATGAACGTGTGCTCGCGTTTCGTGAAGTCGCTCAACGAGGAGGACAGCAAAAACATCCAAGACCAGGTGAACTCGGACCTGGAGGTAGCTTCAGTTCTGTTTAAAGGTAAGATACCCCACTTCAAGCCTGTTCATCTTTGAATTGTAGCGGTTATTGTTGTTGATGCTTCATGTCCTAAAGACGCAAATAATATTCTGATGCGCTTTGTGAGTACTTCCATCTTTGTCTTTCACAACAGTGACTGTCTTAACGAGCCAGGCACCTTGGCTCCGTGTTGAGGCAGAGATTAGAAACTGAAATGCCCCGAAAGACATTCCGACTGATAATATCAGATTCTAAAATACAAAGAACATAAGCCTGCAAATGCAGGCTGTTAGCAATGCACGTGCACATACACACACGCAATACCTACGTCACATGCACAGACTGCCATCAACCAACGAATTGCGCTCTGGCTTTGTGATGGTCAGTCTGTTTAAACAGTAAAACAAGTGACTGACCCAAAGCTTCTTTTTCCTCCCTGTTTCAGCTGAGTGCAACATTCAGACCTCTCCTTCTCCAGGGATTCAGGTGCGGCACGTTTACACCCCCTCCACCACCAAACACTTCTCCCCCATCAAACAGTCCACCACGCTCACCAACAAGCACCGCGGCAACGAAGTCTCCTCCACTCCTCTGCTGGTGCACTGTAAGTGTGTGAGTGGACGCCGCAAGGCCAACCTGAATCACTGTTATGACCCGGTGTGACACCGCAGAGCACGTTTCGACCTTAACGGTGTCAAGCCTGCGTTTAGTGCAGCGGAACTGTCCAAGGCCCTGTTCTGATGGGCCGATCACATAGTAAAGCCATATAGAGACAGGTGCTTTCATCTGTCCATGTTTAATCAGAAGAGCTGGTTTATAAAGGAGCGGAGGATGGGAGACACACTTTAGTGCATGAAATTGGAGAGAAAAAATCCTTTGTTTGCCCTACCCCAGCTGATTAGCAACACCCCTTAGATCCTCCTCGAAGCGAAAGCTAGTAGAATGTAAGCTGTCTTCAACAGTGCACTCATACAGAGTCTGGGTATTCTTTCCTAGCCTTGTCTATTCACCAGCTGGCTGCTCAGGGGGAGATGGTGTTCCTAGCCAGCAGGATCGAACAAGGTAATCATCGTCTCTGGGCGCTGCTCTAATGACCATTGGATATTAGGCCGTTGCTTGTTAAGCACATGCTAACGTTGCGCGTGTGTGTGTGTCAGAGACTGTGATCAACTTGCAGGATGAGGAAGGGTTCACTCCTCTGATGTGGGCCGCAGCTCACGGTCAGATAGCTGTGGTGGAGTTCCTGCTGCAGAACGTAAGAACAGCCACACACACACTCACACACCTGACCCTAGTATAGGAGCACACCGCTACACACCAAGCCTTTCTGATAGGGACTTCACTATAAGTCACTTGACACACGCTGTAAAAACTCTGAATTGTGGACAAGAAGTTGCAGTTGACTGTGATGTTTGTCTGTCATGTTGCCAGGGTTGTCAGAATTCAGTCAATGTATTTCAATGCCATTGAATGCCATGCTTTTCTTAATTACAAGACAGGTTTCATAGTTAGTTGTAGTTGTTAGATTGAATGGATGAAATAGATGACTAGTGACAGAGCAATCCATGATGCGCTCATCAGGGCATGGAGAGAAAATATGACCAAAGATACCCAACCGTGTGGTCAGTTGTCTTGGCAACACCACATGACGCAGACCAAAAATATCCAAAGGAAATAAATGCAGCAACAATGGAGCCACTAAAAACACTGTGGCCATTGAGACTAAACAGGGAAATAGAAACCATGCAATTTGTGTGTGAACAAACCATTTACAGGAAATAAACTGTCATGTTCGCTCGCCCTCAGCGCTCTAATCGGTTGAATGGCTGGATTTCTCGGTCATAAAAGAATAATAGCAAAAGACTTCTGGATATGGATATGGAGTCTGAATGTGGCTGAGTTTGAATGCTATTGTTGTTCCTCCAGGGAGCTGACCCGAACCTTCTGGCCAAAGGCAGGGAGAGTGCCCTGTCCCTGGCCTGCAGCAAAGGATACACTGACATTGTCAAGATGCTCATCGACTGCGGCGTCGACGTCAACGAGTATGACTGGGTGAGTCAACGGACCCTGTGTTAGAGCAAGATTGTGTTGGCACGCGCGAAAGCCACTGCACGGTCATCACCAAACGGTCATCACCAAACAGTCATCTCCAAAGGTCATCACCTTGCAGTGATGAGATGTTTTGCAACTCACAGAACGGAGGCGCCCCCATCTTGTACGCTGTCCACGGCAACCATGTACGCTGCGTGGAAATTCTTCTAGGTAAGGACATTCATATTTTCCCCCCCAACACTCACAAACACCCACACACACAGACCAGTAGCAGTCATCTCTTTGCTGTTTCCTGTGGTTAGAGAGTGGAGCCGATCCCACCATGGAGTCTGACTCAGGGTTCAATGCCATGGACATGGCTGTGGCCATGGGACACCGGAATGGTATGAGGACACCGTCTACATCTTCACTGTGCTGCACGTATTGACATGATCACCTACAACCCCTATTCCCGAAATGTTGGGACGCTATGTAAAATCAAATAGGAACGCTGAATGCATTGATTTACAAATCTCACAAACCCTATTTTGTTATTCACAATAGAACATAGAAAATATGTTAAATGTTTGTTCTGATGCAACGTACCTTTTTGAGTGAACAAAATAAGGTCATTTTTTAATTGGATGCCAGCAAGTCGTCTCCAAAAAGATGCCAGCAAGTCGTCTCCAAAATGTTGGGACAAGGCCATGGTCACCACCGTATAGCCTTCCCTCTTCTGAATGTGTCTAGGTACTGAGGAGACCTGTGGCTGGAGTGGTGGGAAAGTAATATTGTCCCCTTTGTGTCCTGATACAAGGTTGTTGCTGCTTAACAGTCCTGGGTCTTTGTCATGGTTTTTGGTTTTGTGATTCACCAAATGTTTAGAGCTGGTGAAAGGTCTGGACCGCAGGCAGGCCAGTTCAGCAGCCAGAGTCTTCTATTACGAAGCAATGCTGTTGTAACAGACACAGGATGTGGTTTAACATTGTCTTCCACACATATGCAAGGCCTTCCCTGACAAAAAGAAGTTGCCTTAATGCAAGCAAAGGTTGCTCTAAAAACTGTATATACGTTTCATCATTGATGTTGCCTTTCCAGATCTGCAAGACTCCCATTCTAAAGGCACTAACTCACTCCCATGTCATCAGAGATGCAGGTGTTTGAATTGAGCGCTGATAACAAGCTGCTTGATTCTTCTCTTTAGTCCAGAGGATGCAGCATCCAAGTTGACCAAAAATCACCTCAATCCGTCTGACCTCAGACCATTTTTACCTCTTGGCCTCCGTTTTAAAAGGAGCTTTAGCCCAAAGATGGCAGTTTCTGGATGATGTTCCCATATGGCTTCTCTGTATGCTAGAACTTTAACCTGCACGTGGATGGCACGGCAAACTGTTTGCACACTAAGAGTTCTAGAGGTGTTTCTTATCCCATGCAATGATTTCCACGACAGAATCCTGCCTGTTTTTTTGTAATGCCTGAGTGCCTAAAGATCACAGGCATGCAGAATGCATTTCCGCCCTTCTCCTTTACACATTGAGATGTCTACAGATTGTCTGAATAATGTATTGCTGTATGTACTATAGATGATATATTCAAAGCAATTTTACCTTGAGACTAAAATGGTTCCACAACATTTAGAAGCAAGTTTTCTCTGATTGGTGAACGTCTGCTGCTCTTTACTTCTGAGAGCCTCTCTAAGAGACTCTTTCTACTCCTTATCATGTTACTGAACTGTTTGCAATGAACCTAGTTACTTGCTCCATGTTCCTCCAGCAGTTTCTTTTTACTAACACTTTCTCCAGCTTTTTATTGCCCCCGCCCTAACGTTGTGAGAGGTGTTGTGGCCATCCACTTCCAAATGACTGTATTTTTTTTCCTCGGTTTAAGTGTTATGTTCTAAATTATCTATTGCAGTGGTTCACAGTCTTGTCTTCAGGGACTCCTTGTCATTCTAATGCATGTTCGTTACCAGGATTCTACAGAGCTGGATAACATCCCATTCATTAGAATCATGTGTATTTGGAGCAGGGCAACATCTAAAACGTGCAGAACAGGCAGTCCCTGAGTGCCAGGGTTGGGAACCACGGAAGGACATGAGTTTGAGATTTGCAAATAATTGCATTGTTTTTATTGACATTTTACACAGCGTCCCATTTTTAGGGGAATTTGGGCTTGTACTTTGTTAGGAAATCAAATGAATGCAAAAACAAGAAAGAAAGACGCCTCTTCTCTTCTGTCTGTTCAGTTCAACAGGTAATGGAGGCCCACTTACTGAAGCTGTTGATGGGTATAAGGGAGTGAAAGCGGCTTGTCCTGCAGCACAGGGAGATACTGGGGTCTCTCAAGGAGGTATCACTGGGGTGTCTCCAAGAGGTATCACTGGGGTGTCTCCAGGAGGTATCATTGGGGTATCTCCAGGAGGTATCACTGGGGTCTCTCCAGGAGGTATCACTAGGGTCTCTCCAGGAGGTATCACTGGATGGATGCCAACACTTTGGATGTTTGGGCCCTGGACAATTGTTTGACTCAACAGCCCTGCTGGCTTATCGGACATCGTGTTTGGATGGTTTCGATAAAGCTTGCGCCAATGTGAATATTTATGAATCTATAAACCAGGATTAACACCTGAGACGTAGCATAAGAAATTTGCAGAAACCCTATTGTCAATTAGTTTTCTTGAAATGCCAACTTCGGGCTGAAGACCATCATGAAGGAGCTGAAGATGGGAATTGGTTGAGGCAACACGTTTATGACATCAGTTGACCAGCCAGCGATCTGGCTATGGAAGAGGCTGTGTTGATCCATGTGTGGTTTTTGTAGTTGTTTTTTCGTACAATATCTGAAGTGTATTGTATGATTGTGGTGCTACTTATTGTAAATTATAATATATTCATTTAATAAATAAGTGGATGAATCAGTGTTTTCATTCAGATTTTAATAGTTTAAGTAATGCAAACATTGAGATTTTGTGACTCTTTAGTATAGAATATATTTATTTCAACACATACACAGTTCAGCTTTGCAAATAGTCTGTAGAAATGAGGAAAAAGCTGCAAGTTCTAAAACCTTCAGGCAATAGAAAGTATTTCTGATACTGTGGGTATCAAACAACAAACTGTTCGGTAACAGATCACCTCTGTAGAAATGGACACCGCACATGGGTGTGACCTTTTGATGAACTGGACATGGACAATCCTGGCGTATGAAAGCTTATTTAGAAATAAAGTATATATATAAAAATACAAACTATATTTTGCCCCATCACCCAGTCAAGTGTTAAGCCTCTTCAACAGCCCACGTCCTTTAGATCACCTCCTCCTTGGAAGCCTCGTCAAAATTCTCTACTAGATCTGAAATGAAAAGACATTTGATAGTGAGCTGATTTGAGTCAGGCAGGCGAGTTCATGTGAAACCAGAGCCAAGGTATAATTTCTTCCCGGACCAATCTCCATTCACTTTTTCTCTCTGTCTCTCTCTATCTCTCTAAGGGCGAACAGCGCTAAGACACCCAAGACCCTCGCTGAACTGCTGAAAAGCGACTGTGAACATCATGGCAGCTGGGATCAAAATAAGGGCCCTAATTGCTCAATGACATCTGATACATCTACCCTGTCCATATTTGGCTCAGAGGGGGTTACGGGTTCAAATGGAAACAATTCAGAGATTTGAATATCATTTCTTTGGGGTGGGGGTTGGTGTAAAAATGACAAAAGAATGCAAGTACAGAAATAACATGATGGCATAGAGTCTATGCCATAGACTGTTAACCTTGTGTCATCACGGCTTTGACTGGCTGCCGAGCGGAGAGTGGACATAATCGTTTGTTACATTTGAGGGAACTTGGGTTACAGGAATAGGAGAGCCCAGGGACAGGCAGATGGAATTGTAATGGCAACCTCATGTGTTCGGCCTCGTTCTGCTCGCAAAGACAAGCAAACGGGCCTTTCCGAACTCATAAACAACGAACAAACGTTTCGAACGCTAAATGCTTCGTTCACACCGCCCGCTCCAGTCACTGATGTCCTTCCCGACCCCTTCCACTTTCCAAAAGAAAGCAAATCTGTCTCTGTTACATTATCGGAGAGAAAATACGAACCCAGATGTAAGTTATTGGACAGTCACACAAACTTGCCAAAGGGTATAAACTGCCCTACAATATGAGAAAACATCAGTGAAGAAAGCCTGAGAGAAACGAGCCTGTGACATAACAGAACTAGATGGAAATTAAAGATGGTTCCGGAACTGGACTGAACCTTGATCGCCGTCGTTATAGAGACGACTCCTTACAGCATGACTCACCTGGAACATCGTCATCATCCTCCTCTTCCTTCACTGGGACAATGCTCTCTCCGGCTGCAAAGACAGGAAGGCGTCAGTTGGACGCCATTTCAAGAGTGATTGAGACTTGTGGAGTATTCAGACAAGCTCTCTAGCAGTCATGCCTTCATGTCAAACTTTACATGGGCAAGCAAATGTTTATGTTTCAAAATCCTGACATGTAGTGGGAAAACTGTATTGAAATAACACAGAAAAGGTTATATATGTTCTATAGCTGAGTGTACTTGGAACATTTTGATTTAGTGCAATATCTACTAGTGCATTGTCTACTTGAAAGAAGTATAAATTATAAATATTGGAGGCGTCAGTGCTCAGGCTTCATTTAGTCTGTGTTCTCACAAATCACTGGAAAACTGTTTGAGTGGAATCAGTCTTCCTTTGGTCCACAACATCTTAAGATACTTCTCAGACACAGAGCAAGCACCTTGCAGGCCATACAACGTTGCTGCTGTGATACCCTGGCTACTGTTAGGTGACGCAAAACAGTCCAACGTATGGCTTGGGGGTGTCCACAAGCCAAAGTCACGGTAGCTCACAGTACAAGTCCCTCAGCTTAGCCCAAAGCTTCTCCTCGCCAACCTAAGGGTCTCCTTGGATGAAGCCTGCTCAAGCACACCCACCCTGTCTGGGCAGGGACTGGGCCAGTCTCCTGAGGCTGGTCAGGCTGTCGGCTCCCAGCTGGTTCAGGATGCCGGGCAGCATCTCGGTCAGCTGCTTGTTCTCGGCGTGGCCGGTGATGGTGAAGGTGTTGGCTGCCAGGGAGGCCTGCACCTTGGGGTTGTTGAAGTGGATGACCATCCCCTGGTTTGTGAACATGTTCACCTGCAACAAGGAGGACGGTGAGAACTCCTACAGACAGACACCCAAATCCGAGGGCCCGCGGACACGCTTCCAAAGCAAGTCACGGTGAGAGAGAGACAGGTTGAAGATGCTGTAACCTACCTCTTCTATCCCAGATATGTTGTTGACTCCCAGTTTCTTAAGCGAGAACTGCAGTTTCTTGTCATCGGCAGAAGCCGTTCTGCGTAGGACCTTCTTCTTTCTGCGAGCACTGCCCTAAAACAGTGACAGGAACAAACAGGCTTGAACACGGGCTCTCCTGGGGCAGGAAGACAGATGAAGAATGTCATTACTGGTCTGCTCACTGTGCAATATTCAAATGATCTCTACTCAGTACACTGTAAGACGACTTTGTGGCAATACTACATGAACCAGTAAAGACTAATACACTACTGATAGATATCTAGACTGTAAAAGGTATTGTACGCCAAAGTTAAGTGAACAGTCTTGCCTTGCCTCCAATGCGAACTTGTGCCTGAAGTTTGGCAAGTTTTTCTTGGTTCATTACAGTTTCTTTCATCTGAAACAAAAAACGTCATGTCAAATAGCGGTTGAAAGCACAGTACTCAATTCATTAAGTCATTACGACTCATATATAAAACAACTGTAGTTTTTGTAACTGTGCTGGTAGTGGTTAGAATTTGTGAAGGGCTTTGAAACAGCACATTCAAAGTCAACCAAATATTCCGCCGTTACTTGTCGAGCAGGGCGGTGCATGCCTGCTCGCCGATAAGCGGTCTGATAACAGCTGATGTCAGTCTCGCTTAAGCGTCATACACAGCAACGTCTATAGTGAATGGGCTCAGTTCAGCCTTAGTTAACCCAAGCTAATTCAGTGATCACAAGATAGCGTTGCATGCCAGTTGGCAACCCAATCCAAATTAGTTCTGTCCGAGCGGGGACATGTTAGTATGACAATCGACCTAGTTTTACCCTTATTGATACTACTAGTACACAACAATTTGACTAGCTTACATATCAAATAGCTAGCTAGCTAGCTAACATGCAAGCTGAGTAACAGCTAACTACAGCACACCCTGTGAGTTTAGATAGCATTTAAAAACCGATTTAGCAGAATGACAATAATCACGAAATGGTCCACAGCCAGCAGCTAGTACTGAATTAACATAGTTCACGACACAGCATCATCCTGACGTCGACTGATAATTTGTCTCTTGGACATTCAGCTACTGTTCTGCCAGTAAAGTTGCAATAGTAATCAATTTAATTTCTATTGGATACGGCCAATTTACGGCCAGCAATGCTATTATTGGTTACTATTACTGTAGATAACGTTTTACAATGTGTTACTTATGTCAAGGCAACGTTAGTCCTAAAGTTAAACTCAAAGTTTCAGCTAAGGGCCTGTCACCCCGACACTTCCATATCCAGAACTCGCCGTTCACAACTATTCAGGTCCCTCTGCCATTGGTCGGACAATTTGTTTACCTTGAGTTTCTGGAGCAGGGAAGAACAAACACGCTGGTAAAACTGTACTCTACAACTCCTCGCTGCTCTACCCATAGACGTCAGGCAAGAAATTGCCGGGAACAAGATGGAGCGAGAGAGGCTGGGGGAAGTGACGTATAGTGTGCCACCGAATGAAACAATGACCTTTTTCAGATTTTTAAACACTTTTATTGTACTTGTACACATTATTAAAAAAAATAGAAAAACTAAATAAATAACAAACAAAAGTAACAACAAAAATATTTTAAAAAGCTATTACCATTCTTATGGCGCCTACTTTTGGTCGATAGGTATCCAGCCAGGCAAGTCACCGCAGTAAGAAAAAAGACGTTGCATTTGTTAATCATCTCAAATCATTTGATTTGTCAGTATTAGCCAACACAACAAGCTGTTCAATAACGTTTCTAAAGCTACACGTTTAATTAAAAGTTCATTAGCTACATAGCATATTTAATTATCTGAATATAGAAGTGATTATTTCTATGGCCTCACTAGTTTTACAAGACATCAATGTCTCAAAGGGCCTTGTGTCTCAGCCCTAATGTCTGACTAAGACTACTTGTCCGACTCATGCAAAAAAAGAGGCGCTTGCATAAACCCACACCCACTTAGAGAGAGATAAACGCACGCTCAGGGCAAAGTAAACCCGCACGCAAACAATATCGTATACCGGTATATTCTTGCCTTTTATGCATGTGATACACAGTAATCCCACGCCTTAAATCCCCTGAGACGAACTGTTTTGGTGACATTCATGGGATTTGTCAGAGCGAGGAGCAGGGAGGCAAGAATTGCGTTCAGCAGCTAAGTGCTTTCTTGGTACCCCGTGGCACGGAAACACCCTTCGATCGCGGAAGGAAATTTAGAAACACTTTAGAAGTGGTTAACCACACATGAAAGATCTGCTTTAAGTGTCGGCTCAAAAATTCACCACCATCATTTAGCTCCAGAAGGCCTTTTGTCAAACAAATAAATCATTTGTGTGAATTACTGATTAATAATAGACATTTGGGTTATTGTACATTTGAATACATCAGCTAAATTATTGGCTGTGTTATTCGATAGGCTGTCAGATGTAATCACAGACTTGGCTGCTATTTGTTTCCAAATGTACATGAAGTGGGTACATTTAACACAAGTTTGAATTGGCCCAAATTGTAATTAGTCCTAGATGTAGTTTACAAAATGTTGACTAAACTATGCCACAATTGAATTAATAGTTTTGACAATTCACAAATTTGATGAATACCAAATACACATAAAATGGGGTTGCCTAATTCTACCGTACTGAATAATCAAGGGCAGTATCTCTGGTAAGAGAAACCAAACGAAAAGTCACAGTTAAAGGTAGGGTGTTTTTATTTACACCGTTCATTCATCATTTTCATTTAAAAACATAGTTCGCTGTTGTAAAGTCTACCAGGTCTTATTATTTACTGATGAGGTGAATGCATAGTATGGCAAATGTGGCAAACAATATAACACCCAACATATGGCAAACAATTACATGCAAATTTGTTTCTGTAGACTATTGGTTTATTTTTCTAAATGTCGGGTGGTTATTATTTTAACATGATTCTGATCTATTTTGCCGTCATTATAATATCGTAGAATAGGCCTATAGAAAACAGTCTCTACCTGTTTATAGACATATTGAATAGAAATTATCTTTAAACAGGTCAATTATACAAAAATAAAATCGCGTGTCTTTAAAACTTAATCTAAATATAATAATGTGATGAATTTAAGAAACAACAGCCTCACACACAGCCCAAACTTTTCTGACGTTCAGGGAAAGTGTCCTGCCTATAACTTTCTAGACACTAGGTGGTGCTCGTCCGACGAAAACGTTCCAGAATGTGTCCAAGGTAGGCAACAAAATTGACCTATAGACAGATAAGATCTTTTCGTTCATTACCTTTAAGCTGACCACTTATTGCGTTCCAACTTAATATTATCCAAAAACATGTATAGTATTTTCTAGGTCATTTTTTCCCATCATGAGCGACCTGTAGATTGAGAAATCTGCTTAAAGTTGACACTGCTGATTATATAAACTGGCAACTTTTTCCACATACAATGCTCTTAAAATGTGATGTATACATTTAGTATGCAAATTAACTGTAATGTTATACATTTTATTATGAACGCAATTTTTCTTTTACTTAAACATATTCCTCAAATTGTCGTTAAATTCTAGAGAGCGACATAAATTACAGTAAGTGTGAACCATTGTATAATTAAGTCCCATACAATTTATACATGGTAAAGTACTTATCATATTTAGGAGAAAATGAAATACTTATTCTGACATACAGCTTGTTTGTATATACGAAAGCACGCTTTTGATAGGCTACGAAGTTTCAGTTCAATTAAGCCTATAACCCAAAAGGTATCAGTGATTCCCTTTGGCTAATCGGTTAAGGTTAAACCGCAAGGGTACAGGTTCAAATCCAGCTCGGGCCTTTTCCTGCATGTCGCTCTCTCGCTCTCTCTTTTTGTATGTCTCTCAAAATATGAACATAGTTCTCTGTGAATTTCAATATAGACATGTTGTATATTTTAGGAACTATACTGTTTGCAAGCTAAAGTAGGCTACCAGTAGACCTTTGTGAGGTAATAACACCCATTGATTTAACAAGACCTTTTCCATTATGAAATGTAATGGGATGACATCTGAAAATGTGTTTCTATCATGTGTTTCTATAGTTGAATTGTAAGCCTACCTGAATGATAAAATAATCGATGCGTGAAACGAGTGCGCAGAGCGGACAGGCGAGTTTTTAAGGTCGGCATTCTCTTTGGAAATCTCTGTCACGCAATCAAGTTGTAGCGTCCACAGCTTAATCCTGCCAATTTGATGGCATTAAAATTAGCCCTACACATTTTTAACAAAGTAACCATGTTACAACACTTCAGGACTGTCACATACCATAAACGTCCTAAATAGCAGACTTATTGGTACACAGTATACAATATTCAACGCAATAAACACTGAATAGCAGTGGCCCTTATTTCTCGAGCTCGCATGCTCTGCGTGACCCGTGACTGATGCGAGTTAACAGCTGACTCTTTTCCATTACAAATGGCTCGCGGATAATCTAGATAACTACCGTATCACGCAAACTATGAAGCTTGGATAGTGTGCTTGAAAGTATCTTGAATCAAACTCACCTAATGTGCGCACATCGTTGAATTTGATTTTAAGACGTAATTAGGCTACATGACGTATACTATGCTATTATGAATATTAATAAGGCAAAAACGGGCTGCTCTGTGGTTTGATGTCAAATATGAAATAAAAGTCGGCATTTTGGCTACGTTAAAGCCCGCTATCACACTAAATTACGATCTAAAAGGAATGGGTCCTACCATAAGCTTTGTTCTGACGGATTCTTTTATCCTCTGGCCTATTTAAAGTAGCCCATCCATTACCGAGTCAAAAACTGAAATGGAACGGGAGGTTCAGATTAGTCATGTGTGCACACAAAATGACCACTAAAAAGAGTAAAGGCCTTACCAAAACTTTTAAAATCGTCCACAGTTCTTTTTCAAAGACCGTTTCTGTATATTTTTTTTCGTTTCTTCATTTATGCCATGGTGACGTCCTAGCGGCCATGTGATCAGAGCGCTGGTATAAATGACGAAGGAAGATCCGCCCTCTTTATGATTCAGGTTTGGCCTTTTCCAGGTCCCGTGTGCACTCTAGACCAAGGCATCCGGATGATGTGTTATCCACAAAAATAACGGAAACCTATGGAAGTGGCGAGAATAACGGGACACCATCTCTCTCCACCGGCGCGCTCCTTTCATTCCCTCATATGAGAATCTCATCCTCTCCGCCGTAGCTTCTGGGAGCGCAAGCAGCCGTGAGTCATGACTCTGAGTTCCGAGATGTCGGATGCCTCCATCCTTTCGGAAGAGACCGACATAGACGTGGTCGGCGAGGGAGAGGACGTGGACAGCCAGACGCGCTCCTACGTCGATGAGGTGGCGCAGATGCACGACGACATCCTCCTGGATGGCTCCCCGCCATGCATGGACAACGCTTCTTCCCGGGATTCCTACAAACCAGCGAGTAAGAATACACTTGTGAAGCCCCCCTACTCCTACATTGCCTTAATCACCATGTCCATCCTTCAAAGCCCCAAAAAGAGACTCACCCTCAGCGAGATCTGCGACTTTATCAGCAACCGTTTCCCGTACTACAGGGAAAAGTTCCCAGCCTGGCAAAACTCCATCAGGCACAACTTGTCCCTGAACGACTGCTTCGTGAAGATACCGAGGGAGCCCGGGAATCCCGGTAAGGGAAACTACTGGACCTTAGACCCGGAATCGGCTGATATGTTTGACAATGGCAGCTTTCTGAGAAGACGGAAACGCTTCAAGCGCCAGCAGACACAGGATTTGCTTCGGGAGCACAACAGTTTTCTCCCCGCCGCTGCATACGGCTATGGACCCTACGGCTGCGGCTACGGTATCCAGCTGCAGTCATACCACACACACTCGGCGCTCTTTGCGTTTCAGCAGCAGCAGCAGCAGTCCAGGCATTCTCACACGGGAACCATTATCCCTGCACCTTCTTTGATGCCTACTTCCACAGACTTGGCCAGGACCCGGTTTTACCCTCAGCTCAGTCCCAGCTTGTCCTCCCCCATACAGACAGCAGCGAAGTCCAGCTCGCCTGTCCAACGGTCTCCCTTCTCCATAGAGAGCATCATTGGGGGGTCGTTAAGCCCTGCGCACACTCACTGTGCCTCGCGGACTTCTCCTGTTGTTCCGATGTTGTCGTCCTCACTTGCGCCACATTCGCCCAACCTTCCACCAAATGTGCACCAAGGAACTGTTTTACACACAGTCGAGAACTTTCCCAACAGAATTGTGAACGGCACTAGTGGCTGTTAAATTTCTTAACTTCAAAGTTTTCGACAGGCACAAACCCGCCCCTCTTTGAAGGTAGGATTATTTTTGTATGTTCATTTGATAACACGCAGCTGAATGACGGGCATAAACACTATTCGTGCCTATATTCATGCTGTAAAAGGTAGTTGGGCCTATATTTATGTTATCATTTTTAGTGTGAATTAATTCTTTTCACGAAGTTTTCATTTTCATGAAGTGATTCGTTTAAGTCACTGTGTAGGGTGTCTCAGGATGACTTCTGAACAGTTTATAATGGTCACGTGTCTAAAACAATGTAATTTGTGTCAAACACACCCATGTTTTTAGTTTGACAAATTGAGACATTTGAACTGTTTTGGTTGATTTTATGGTTCTGCTTTGTTTTGAAAAGACACAATGAGAGAGAAAATCATTTATACAGTATGCAGTGTGTGTTTCTTTTAATAATAAAACATTGTACATTCGTTGGCAAGTATTGTATAATCGGAGTGTGATATTTTTACACAATTTGTTTTTCAATAAGAATAAATATCGTTTTTTGCAAAAATGAAAGATGGTTTTGAATTAACTTATTAATATATTTCTATCCAACTTAGCAATAGCCTACCGACCTGCATTAAGTTTGGTAATGTGCGAATAGTCGCAGGCCCTATATAGCCTTTTTTAAATACAACTTTCTACTTTTAATGTCAAGCAAACAAGTGAACCTGTAAATTATTGTTTGTGAAGTTCATTTGATTTATATACTTTAAAATCACTAACTAAAAGTATTAGGCCTAATAGGTTACAGATAATCATAGCTAATAACACTGCTAGAGTTTAACAAGAATAGTTTATTTAACATTTATATTAATGCTATTAATATTAAATCTAATAGCTTGATTTTGGAATGTATAAAACTAGTGATACAACTTTACCATAGCGTACCATGGGCTATTTCAAATGGTTGCTAAATTGCCATATTGTATACAATATAAACTATTAAATAATATGAAATAATATGAAATACCATCCTTAAACTCTGTAAACCTTTGAGTGTGCGTGTGTGTCTGTGTGTGTGTGAGTGTGTCATAACATCTATTCCCCTCAACCATGCAGCCTATTCCCTTTGCAATATGCTCCCTTTTGTTGCTATAAAAAACATTACACAAACACACCACGATAAACATGGTGATAAACCTCCGGTCTGTGTCAGTTTGCCCTTTCCCACATTCATCCTCGTAATTACAAAGTATTGGACAGCTCGGTGTCGCGACAGAAACTGTATCTTGCTACCTTCAGATTTGTGATTATCGGTGCTGATTTGAGACAGATGTCCCTGCTTGAGAAAACTGTCGTCATTGTCCGTCGTTTTATGAGGTCATTGCCTATATCACCGCCACATATTGTCCAGAGCGACTATTACTTCCTAACGTCCATACTAGATATACGCTACACGGTTAACGCCTTACAAGGTAGGATAATCATATGCACATCACGAGCCTCACGATCATTACGTGAGTATGACAGTCGTAGGCCCAGTGAAGACTAAAGCTCATAAATGACGTCTTCGAAGTATTATAATGACCTATTATAATGACCTTATAATTGGTATAGGTCAGGCTATGTTTGGGTGCAAGTCCACTTATAAGCAGCATGTGTCACTCTTTGATGAGAAGACAGGATTACTGGATCATCACCGTGTTTTGGTCTTAAAGTTGACCTGCAAAGGTCTGTCTCAAAATAGACTTTTTTAAGGGATACTTTCAGACAACATCCAATGATAAAAGCTGCTGGTCAAGGGAATATCCGTCTCTTGGACTGGTTTCCGTGACAATTAATGGGCCTACGCATCCACGTCAAATGCGTTACGGTCACAGCATGCGTGCTCCCTCTCATTCAGCAGAGATGCGTGTAGTAAGCTAAAAACCATCAGCGCTCAGAGACAGTTCACTAGGCCACAGGAGGACAGCAATAGCGTGATGATGTAACACGCAACGGTAGAGAGCTTTCTCTGACTGCAGTCACACACAAACTCAGGTCGCGACCCGCAACCAAGGTCGACAAGGGCCTTTTTTTGTTCGTTTTTTAAGGGAGTAGGGGGAATATATACTTAATAATACAGAAGCCTTATAGATAAAGACATTTAACAGTTTGTCCATATTCGGTATCTGCAATACAGTCAGTCACTGACCTACAAATGACAGTAAAAAAGCCAATGCCAAAAGTCAAGTATTGGTTTAGTTTGTTCACTAAGTTCGTATTTTTCGATATATGGTATATGTATGGGCCTATCTCCGAAAAGCGTAGGCGATTAGATACAGAACAGTAGGCTTTTAGTGTTAAAAGTGGATTTCGTGTCACATTAGAAACACAAGTCGTGTTGAATAATGCGTCGGCTTTAAGGCATATGGCTATTTATTGTTTCATACGAACTACATTTAGGCTAGTCTATTCAACACACACACGCACGCACGCACACACACTCACACACAGGCAGTTACGGGCAGACTTATATGCAACCAATTCCTGTAGGCCTACTCTTTTTGGACTTACAGAATCTTCTACAAAATCAGATCAACTCTTATTTCGACGAGGTTATCGAGGTGACATAGAGGCAAAGTAGCCTACAGTCTCATAAAAAAAAATTATTGTAAATTTATAATTGCATTTCACACAATTATAGGCACAATTCGGCCAGGCTCACAGCCGTTGGCTGATTAACCTATGTTGTGTTACTCGTGATGCATCAGCTTAATTGATTTAGTTATTGATCTAATTTCGTAGCCTACCTTATTGGGGTAAAAATGTTCCTCATAGGGCCTATATTCACGATTATGATAGTGCGTGAAAGGCCTTGAGCCTCAGTCAGACTATTTGTTTGTGGGCTAACCTATTCTGGAAGTGGGCTACTATGTGTCGGGTAACCACATTTTTCTTGGTTGTAAACAGTAAAAACGTAACCTGCCAATTTAAGAAATAAAAAAGTGTACATCTGCTTATGATTATTTTTGCTCACTATGATGTGGCATATTCACATTTTCGACGTCCCCTTCCCAAATAAAATTGTCTTTAAATGCAGTCTATTTTCGTAATTTTTGTTTTTATTACAACTAATTAATGAATGAATTAATGAATTGTGTAAGTTGCATGAATAAATCATAAAAATATAAAAATGGCGGCGCTCTGGTGACTAAAGTAGGCTAAGCAAAGTGAAAAAGAATCGTGGATGGTGCATCCAAAAATCGACCACAACAGAACCAAAGGGTATGGAAACATTTCAGTGCTTCTTTGACAGAACTGAAAAAAACTAGAGGTGCTCCAACGGTTGATAAACGGTTTGTCCAAAACGTCACCTAACATGTGGGTATCACGTTCGATGAGCGTGTCTGTAGCTCCAAGCTCCAACGTATATCGACTATGGGTCATAGGTCAGGAGGACCAGGGCTCAAATAATACATTAATCCCTTAAAAACTAGTTCAGAGTGTAAATCAACTGGTCCATAGTATCATCTGAAATAATGCAAGATATTCTACATCTATTTCAAACATATTTACACATTAATTTAATACAGATTGACACAGAAACTATATATAAACAAAATTGAGTTCATAAGGTTTATAGAACTCAGAACTCTACAGAACTAGTAAATTATTTAATTAGAAGCCATAATAAAGGTAAAGAAAAATATTTAATTCAAAGGGATATTGTAGAATTTCAATAGAAGTCAGAGGTGTAGCACTCGTGCAAAGATACATTTGCAAAGAGCAAAGAGTACATTTGATGTTCAACAGTCTGCTCTAAATGAACAAAATAAAGATAGTATAATATAATAATAATAATAATAACTATCTTCAGTAGAACAAAATACAGTGCATTGAAAGTTGTCCCTGCTGTCATAGATGTTTGTGTATCCACGTGTCTGTCTATCCAGTTCTAAATGTGGGAATAGGCTGGAGGAAAATACATAATGCATTTTGAAACATGGAAAAAAACAGATAAAATGTTGATTTTACTTTTTATTTATCTGGTATTATGCAGTTTATGATCGTTGGGGTAAAAGTATGACTAGAGTGCTCATATTATGAATACAAACTATGACAGTAATGTGCTTTAATTAGTAAACTGTGAAATCCTTATTTTCTCAATAGGAAAAAATATAAAGAAAATATAATACAAGTTTATATTTTAGACTTTAATAAATCATCAGATGAAATATAGGTTTAGTAGATGTATCCCTTCTCTATTGCCTGCCTCCAGGAGTAATACAAGTTACACAGGACTCAACTCTCTCAGTTGTATACTTTGTAAGGAAAAAGTTCTCCTTGCTCTTGATAAAAGGAAAATGCTAACTAATTCTGCTAACATGTAAGTCAGAACTTGTTCCTCTGTCCTGTGTCAGCATCTCTGGGTTTAATAATTGTTTGGACCAACTTGAAGTTTTTCTTCAAGTAAATTTGTTCAAATGTTACAGACACAAAACTGATTCTTTTTAGGAACATAAAACGATCATTTGAAGCCCCAAACGCATGATGTTCATCTTTTTTATGTCTCTGAATATTTGCTTGGAATCCAAGCATAATAAAATGACGCTTGCGTCTCCTAACACTTTGTTGGCGTCTCATTTTGTCAGCATTTCAGGAAAGCAGCATAGATGGGTATGCGAACAGGAACCAAGTGAAATAAGGAGACAGATAGGAAAAGGAGGAGCAACAAAGAAAAGATGGTGGGAGAGGAGAGAAAAGTGCAGAGACTGCAGGCCTCCCAGGGAGGTGTAGAATCCCTCCATCTGCTATTCAGTGTATGGACCACTCGCTACACTTATCCCCTCCCTTTAAAGAGAGCTCCGCTTTCCGCCCCATTAAAAAGTTTGGGAACTAAACGTCGCTCCTGAATAGAAGCCTAATTAGAGAGGTGCCCAGATTTGCAAGGGCCCAGTTACACAAGAGACGCTATGGATGTGGATGGATTTTTGCCTTTTCCCTTTTGTTATGGCAATCCTTTTTCCCTCTTTTTCTCTCTGTGTGTCTCCTTTTTAATGCCCCCCCTCTCTCTCTTTCTTCAAGTTATGTGTAGAAAGCACGGACCCATGGCTACATCTAAACAGACCTTTCATCGCGCAAACGTTTTAGTCTGGCAGTCTGATCCAGATGGGACTATGATAATATGAATGGTGTCAGTCTCATTGGAGCCACAGGACACAGCCTATGCCCTCTTACGAGGTTGCTGTAGTGTAACACATCGGTTTTGGTAAAGTTTCAAAAGTGAAAGAGAGAACAGACAAAGAAGACCTAACCTAATTAAAGACTATTCTGTCACGAAAGTTCACTAATTCATGAAAAATACATTCTAGTATAAATGTCTTTGTACTCTTTCACTGAAAGAGGAGGTACCTTTCAAAATAGTACTGGATAAAATGGATAAGGAGTTTACAGCCATACCATGACACTACAGAAAAATCTCTTTCCTAGAATTTCCTACACGTGGGAATAGAAATAAAGTATCGACCTCCCTCCACCCCTCCACTCAATCGGTCCATGACATCCCAGAACTTCCTTGCATCTGACCTGTCATAATGACATTTGGGCGGGTTCTAACTCCAGAGAACCAATGGACTCCCTCCCCAGAGACAGCATGGTTGGGGCAGAGCTGTGAAGGTTTTGTAGTGCTGCCCAGTGGGGTCAGGTCGGTTTTAGTTACACGTTATGAGATCCATTCAAGAAGTGTGGCTTAATCAACTTAATTGCAAAAGGAATACGCAGGGGCAGGCCTTTATTAATAAACCGAATGCTGCTGATTAAAGGTATGCTAATCCCCTTGCGATAATCCGCTACTAGAGTTGTTTTGCAAAATGGGGTTTTCCATCAGGTAGAGAAGAGGAGAGACATACTTGTTTATCAACAACAGCGAAGCCAGCAAATGCGATTATAGATCGAAAGACTTTGGCGTTGGGCCACAAATCCCCACCCACTCTCCCGAACATACCCCCCACAGCTTCCCCTCTACTCCTCCCTCCTTGCCCCCAGCCCCACCCCCCCCCCCCGCCCCCGCCATACACTAACTACGACACACACAGACACACACGCACACACAGCAACATCCGTGTCAAAATAACTCGCTCCCTCCCCGGCCGACGCCTAACTTACCCGCTGGACCAAAGAATTGAAGGCGCGCTTTGATTCTACCCCTGGCGTATAATATCCTGCATTCTCCGACCATTCTACCCCCCCCCAACATGAAAAAATCCCCCCACCCCCTCCCCCCAAATAATCCGCTACTAGAGTTGTTTTGCAAAATGGGGTTTTCCATCAGGTAGAGAAGAGGAGAGACATACTTGTTTATCAACAACAGCGAAGCCAGCAAATGCGATTATAGATCGAAAGACTTTGGCGTTGGGCCACAAATCCCCCCCACCTCCGACATACCCCACCTCTCTCCCACTTTCCCCCGCTTCCCCCTCTGCCCCAGCCACCCCCCCCCCCATACACACCTCACAACACAGGCAGACACACACACACACACACAATCCGTGTCAAAATAACTGCTCGGTCCCGGACGCCGTAACTTACCCGGACAAAGAATTGAAGGATTGTTTGTGTTTATCCTGCATCTCCGCCATCTCACCCCAACATGAACCCCCCCCCCCTCCCCCCAAATACGAGATCCTCCGCAGAGGTATGTTGCTGCCTCTCAATGTCGTTTTTTTGTCCCGTCCCCCCCGCCCCCTCCCGGGCCCAGCTCTACCTGTTTGCTTTGGCAGTGCAGCCTCTCGTACAAACACCCGCAGCCCATAGCTTATTCATCACGCTTGCGCAGAACTTGATGATAAAATAACAGGCGTGCTGAAACAAACCATTTGTTATCGGGGCAGATTTACGATGCTGTCCACTTGAAACAGAGTGCAGCGGCTTGCTGAGGCATCTGCTACTTAGGCTGCAACAACAAATACAAGCTAGCCAGGTCGGCTTGGCACTGGCCACGGCCGCCCCCGTAGCCTGGAAAGTCCCACGTTCCTGGTCACCCCAAGACCAGCCGCAGCCACACGGATCGCCCTGGCCACTTACTGACATCCTAGCAGCCTGTCCGCTCCTGACGGTTTGAGTCCGACACATCATTAAGCGTTGTGCATTACAGGGTTCAGAGGGGCTAGCTGGAGAGCTGTATGGCTCCTGGCTGCCAGCCTCAGACCTGGTTAGTTACATGCAACAACGCCACTGAGTTGTAAACACTTCAGGGAGCACCAGCAGCCCGTTCATCATAGTGACACCCAAAGGTAATCGACACCGCAGGCCCCAGCTGACAGTAAGCAGGAGCTGTAGGCTTCTCTCGGACCCCTAGACCCCCACGACTAGACCCAGACCCTTAGACCTCCACCCACTCTCTTAGGTCCAGACCCCTAGGGCCCAAAGCCAGACACCCAGACCCCTAAACCCAGACCCAGATCTAAAGGTCCAGTTTAAACAGATGGCTATCACTACTCGAACTGACCAATGTAAATACACATGGATAGAAATGTAAAACTACGAGAAGTCGCAGCATGCAGTTGCACGAGCGGGATTTTGAAGTTCACGTTTGAAGTCTTGTGTCTGCGTCCGCTGCACTATGTCATCCATTTGCTTCTTCTCAATGGCGACGCCCCCGTCAGTCAAAAGAACAACATCAACACTGGAAGCCACCCATGAAGGTCGACTCCCTCTGCCTGTTTCCCTCTCATCCGGCTCCCTTTCTCCTCCCGCTCTCTGACTCTCTCCCTCCCCCCTCCCTTTTCTCACTATATCTTTCTTTCCCGTTCTCTTGCTCTCCGCCTCATTGACTTGACCGCAAAGTGTCTGTTGCAGATGCCCCAGACCTCTAAAATGACTAGCAAGACACCAGAGCTAAGCATTTAAGTGGGTTGATTCTCCCCCCAAGCCCTTCTCTCTCTGTGCTTGTAATGTACTGTCTATCCTCACCGTCGTTTGGAGTCTTGCCCAAAACTGTCTGCATCCTGGATCGGCATTTGACAAGCGTTCAGTTCGCACAGCACTAGACAGAGCCACAATGAGATCCAGAGGCTTTCTGATACACACACAAGCCCCCTGTCTCGGACCGAGCCCCTACCCACCCCCACCCACCCTCACTCTGCCAAAAAGGGAGCCACATCAGAGGCAGAGCCGCAGGCCCTCTGTAACACATTATGGAACCAAGGCTTTGATTTTTCTGCAAGATAGTGATCACACACCACGGGTTATGTATGGGACTTTCGAGGTGAGGGAAACCCCTCCGAACGACGTGTGCCTCCCTAAGTTATGACCATGTGATGGAGTGCGAGATCTGAAAAGAGCGCAAATCTCTTGAACTCCGGCCTTGCGCCTGCTCAAAACGAGCTCCTGATCCGCTTCGAAGATTGGCAAACGACTTTGCACGTCATCGCTTTAAACCACGGCCCAATGTTCAAAGTGATCATATCCTCTGCCTGTGTATGTGTGTGTGTGTGCGTGTGTGTGTCTGTAGGCCAGGTTCTACAGTGCATCGTGTGTGGCTGCATCTGGCCTCACAGTGACAGACAGCCACAGGCCCCACTGTACTGTGGTACTGTGGAGGAGATGGATCGAGAGAAGAGTTTCTCTCTCCTTCCCTTCTTCCCCCTGGTGTCTCCATCTCTGCTCTATCCCTCCAGAGGTTAGGTCCAGTAAGAACAGGGAAAAAATCGAGGATACCTAGCGAGCGGTGTCAAGATTGACTGAGTCAGAGGGAGGCAATAGAAACCCATCTCAAAGCAATGTTTGGTTTGACACCACACAGCACAGCTCATCTCCTCGTCGGACGAAGCAGTACGAATCTGCGAGAGGGAAGAAAAAAAAAGCATGGTGTTATCCAGAGAGATCTCGCCAAAGTGGAAAAAGCCCTTGTTTGATTTGATACTTCCTCCCACCGGTGGCGGGTATTTCCTGTGCCCCGTCACAACATTTCGGCAGCTCGTGGCAGGCAGAGTTCAGCCGAGTGGGTGTGTGGGAGGGTGTGTGTGTGAGAGGGGGTACCGTGGGTGCTTCAGGGTGGTCAGTCCAGCAGATTTGGAGTGAATCCCCGTAGGAGACGTAAAGGGGGCTCCACAGGCAGGTAACTGGATATGTACTCACTGCGGGAGAGGGATGCAGTGTGCCTGCTGAACCTGAACACAATTCCACTGTTAACAACACAGCTACGTTGACCTCGGCAGCAGCTGGGATGAAAATGTTGCTCTTAAACTCTTTGGTTCCTCAGGATTGCGATGGTTCACAGAGTCGTATGTGTGCGCGTGTGTGCGTGTATGAGTGTGTATTTGAATCGCTCATGGTCTTTCCTCCCACCAGCTTTTAGTGGCTCACTTATGGTCTCATCCTGGCTTCTCTCGCATGGAAAACCTGAAGAGGCTTTTGGCTTTTACACCCTCCCCCCCCAAACGCACACACACAGTCTCCCCCACACACACTCACACTTTCACCCCTCGACTCTCTCATACACACACAGACACACACACAAACTCTCACCCATCCACCCACCCACCCACACGCAGAAACACATTTACACACACTACACACACTCGAACGGACAAAGCAAATGAATGCACAGAACCAAAATGGTAATCCAGACACCACACAGGCAGGCAGGCAGGCAGGCCTCTGCAAATGGTTCCAAAACCATTCACATCACCACACATATGGCGGTTGGATTCATGTGCACATATCTCAGAGTAATAAATCTAAACTAAACGAAATCATAAATGCTAAGTCATAAATGCCCCATAGTGTCACAACACAATTGTCATCTATCAAACCTTGATCTAAACTATGTTAGGATTTATTCGACTTAGTGCTTAGCGCTCCCACCAGTTGAATGGACTCGTTCCTGAAGCCTGGCGTAGACCTGGAGTGTAACTGAAATGAAAGAAACCATGTCTGAATGAGATTAAAGCTCATGGGTCAGAGGTCATTTCACTCCCGTCCTCTCACGACCAGTGTTTGGTCAGGTGCTTACTCACAATCTTGTGGGAGTGCACTGTGCTCTGACTTTGTGTGTATTTGCGGTGTGTGTGTGTGTTTGTGTGCATTTTGTTTGGCAACTGAGAAAAAAATGACTGGCATTGTATGTTTTCAAATGAATGTACAAACTACAACAATATTTAGTTTCTGTATCTGACAGGTTTTGCAAAACACATGCTTGGATTCGCTAATTGTGGTCCACAGTTTTCGCAGCCTGAGACAACAATCTCAGAAATTTGTTTCAACTTGGTGTTTGTTGGTTTAGCCAGGGATTCAGTTCGCCTCGACATACTCTAGAAGGTTCCTGGGTGCACCCAAGTCGCTGTTTTTTTTGGACTCCCGTCTGTTTTAGCCAAATCAAACAAGACAGAATACTACATTTGGAAACTTTCACCAAAGCTCCAAGGGAGTAAAAAATGACTCAGGTTTCAGTAGAAATTGATTTGATTAACTTACCTATCAATAATATTTCCACAGATGAGTATAAACTTGCAAAAACCTGACATTGTACATGAGCATTTACACAACTCCTAAACAGGCATGGATCAAAATAGACAAACTAAAACTCAGGCTAAATTATGCTTGCACACACATGAACACACACGAACACACACCTACACGCACAGACAAAAACACCACTACACAGAGATGCAATCAAATATATGTGGCAATAAAAAGCATACATGTACAATTAGAACAGGCAGACCAGATGTCGGAAGCCCAAACCAACCGCAGAGGAAAAGACTTATAAAATAATTACCCTGGAAAAAAGTGAAACATGCGCAGCAAGTGCACTCATAGGAGCATGGAAAAAGCACCCAGGTACTTGCGGTTAGCGGATTAGCCAAACCGTGTGTGAGTAGAAAGACCATAACGAAGGCGGGATGTCATGTGCACTGCACACAGACAACAGCTACGTACAGTGCATGAGACTGATCTAAACCCTCCCAATACTATATCTGGTGTTCGACATTGCCCAGATGGCACACACACACACATGCTCGCACACACACACACACACATGCTCGCACACATGCTCGCACACACACACACACATGCTCGCACACACACACACACACATGCTCGCACACACGCACACACATGCTCGCACACATGCCGCGTTTGTTGGTAAAACAGAGAAAGCACCCTGACGCATACAATCACGCGGCTTTTGAATGGTCGGCATTCAAACAGGGAGGATGGGCGCATCTCCCGCCGTGGCCAGCGTGACAGCAGCAGCAGGACCTGTTCTGTGTCCGACGCGGCAGCCTCCGCTACTTCTGTCTGTCTGGGCCCGCCTCCGGGTTTTTTCCAGTAGGTAATTGATTCGTATGCCTGCCACCCTCCTCTACTCTTGATGTCTCCAACCTTCCCTGTCACTCTGCATTCAGGTGGAACAGAGCAGTTGGGGGGTCTTAGGGTGGGGGTGGGGGGTGGGGGGTTGGGGGTTGGTTGGAGGTAGCGTCCAACATGAGCACATATGCTACACATATTAGCGTATTTCCGTTCCATTCCCCCATCGCCACCCCCCCCCCCCCCCCCCCCCCGACCCCCCGCGAGGGGATGGAGTTTCCGCGGGTCGACGAGGGACGAGAAGTGAAATGTAGCGGCGGTCGAACGGCGCGAGGATGTCACAGAGCAAACACATAAATCTGTGCATCTGAACAGCAGACGTTTTGTTAGCTTTGGATGTGAGTGTGTGTATGTGTGTCTGTGTGTGTATCTTGTGAGGGTGGGGGGTAGGCCAGGCCTACCTCTCTATCTCATCACCCCTTTCTGTCTTCCCTCCTCTCTATCCAAACCCTCCACCTTATATTTCTCTATCATCTCTCATTCAATTTCTCCTCTTTCATCCCCTCCTCTTTTCACTCTGTTCTCTTCCAGGTGCTGAAAAGCTTTCCATTTAGACGATGATGGAGAATACTGCTTTGTAGACAAATAAATGTCTCGATTCCCTGGGATAACACTTCAGGCGAAATGACGTACAATTAGAATTTGCCTCGATTCATCTCACCGAGGCCTGCTCACTAGCAAAAAATGATTGAAACCATCTTCGATTGTTTTATTTGCATTCATTTCAAACTTCAAGCAAACACATGAACTGTAAAATGATTATCAGAGCGCCCTCACAACGAAACTATGTCCCTTTTTTCCATCGTTCAGAAGTTGAGGGTTGGGTTGCAGACAGTCGTAACGCGCGGTCAGATTGATGCTCCCTCGTTAATGCTTAATGACTTTACCAGTCTAAACAAATAATCAGAGGCTCAGTAGCCGAGCGCAAGGATTCATGGAGCTATCAATTCACTCTTTAGTGCTAGGGAGGGAGGGAGGGACCAGGGTGGCAGGGGGGAGGGAGAGAGATGTACAGAGGAAGGAGGGACGTGTAATACATATATAGAGAAAGAGAGGCAGAAGGGGGAGACGCGGAATATTATCTACAGATTGGACTTTCTCCAGTGGTGCTCCTGGAGCGGGCCAGAGGATGACACTTGTCAAGGAGAAGGACCTGCGTTTTGATGACGCCTGTACGCATCCACACCAAAGCACCTACCCATACCACCCCAACACACACACACACACCAACACAAGCTCGAACCAACATCTTAAGGCAAAGCTCAATGCACACCATTCATGGCTGTGTGTTTATCCTGGGGATGCTCTGAGGGGACGGCCTGCTATCCACTGGTTTTTTATGGAGCTGGAGAGAGAGAGAGAGAGAGAGAGAGAGCAAGAGAGAGAGAGAGAGAGAAAGAGAGAGAGAGAAAGAGAGTGAGAGCAAGAGAGAGCGAGAACGCGAGAGAGCGAGAAAGAGAGTGAGAAAGAGCGCGAGAGAGAGGAAAATAGAGAGAGAGAAAGGGAGAGCTGTTGGCAGAGACAAGTTTCCCTGGCAGCTAAGGGACCTGAAGGAGGAAGTGTGAAGGTTTTAACTACCCCGTGTGCACACACACTGGAGCAGAACACACACAAACGCACACACACCCCATAGCGTCCTCCCCAGGAACCATTCTATCCACCCCTCAACGGGTAACTTGATGTTATTTGCTTTTCCAGGCCTTGCTTTATAAACGTGTTAAACTTTCACCAGCCAATATGCTTTTTGCAAACTGGCGTGGTAGGTATATATGAAAAGGAGGACCAAAAGGATTCTTTGAAACTAACACATAAAAAAAAAACCACACACAATTTCTCACTTTCGCAGTTGCTAATACAAAAACACACGCAGACATGAAAACAGACGCACTCAGAAGTGTTGAAACGGGTCTAAATGCATTTAAAGAGCTGGACTCTTGAATGATTTGGCTTCCATAGAACCAAACAGCCCACATCCCCGTCCACAAACATTGAGGAGAACTGCACCTACGCAGGGCTGGGGGGCCGGTCCTGTCGGGACCTGGGGGAGGGTGTGGGGGGACGGTTGGAAGGTTAGAACATGGGTGTGCAACATCTGTTTTCACAGCTGGGGTCATGCTTAAAGTACACAAGAAGAACCCTGACGCGCAGAATCAATCAGTCCCATCTCCGAACAGCTCTTTAACTTGGACTGCACGAGACGAGAGTTTGGTGCTGGTCTCCTTTGGTGAACATTTCGTTTTGTGAGCGTCTAGTCAAAACTTGGGAGAGCTTGGCATCTTCCTCCACTAGCTAATAAGCTGGCCCCTCATGTTGACTTGGGAATTCCCCTTCCAGAGCAACTACTGTACACAGACTCTCCCTGCCCCCTCCATAACTCCGTTGGATATTTTAACACCTCTGGGCTGAATAAACGTGTCCGCGTGCATTCCTCTACGACATGCTGCGGAAATAAATCCGGCCAGTTAGCCGCTGCGCATTTTTCTTCCACAGGCTGGCGCACATTGAGTTGGGATTGGTCGATATCATAATCCTTGGAATCTATCAACAGCATCCCTTGGCTGTTTTTCCACTCCCTTACAGCTCCATCACAGGCTGGCGGAAAGTGGAACTCACTCAGCGGGGCTGTCTGCCCCTTACCCATCTCCTCATCTGGCCCCCAGCATGAGCGGACATGCTCCACAAACTCTCCCCCTGACCCCTCACTGCTTGGCATGTTTGCTTGGGTGTGTGTAAGGGTGTGTGTGTTTGTGTGTGAGAGTGTACATTAGTCGATCTACGTGAGTGTGTGCGTGTGTGTGTGTGTTCAACGTTCAAGTGTAGACTGGGACATCTTCCTCCCCAGATGACAGGACACAGATGAGATAGCAGCGGTGATGGAGAGGGGAGATGGCTGGTACAGACCCTTCCAGAACACAGACATGGAGGAGGGACACATCTCTATTAACCCTTCGGAAAAGATGCCAAGTCATTAGATCGCCAACTGGCTGCCCAGGAGGGTGACGGGCGTAGCGTGTACCTACTTCCTGAATGATCTTCTGAACAAAAGCGAACGCCAACATTTCACGAGGAGATCAGACACGACCTTTTCAAACGACTGTGAATACACAGGCCAGCTGTTTGGGTCTCCAACGTTTTGTTCACTTGATCTAAACGGCAACACAATGCCCCCACCCTGTTCCTTAGCAAGAGGGTCCCTAGCTGTCGGCTAGATATACGAGCCTGGTATTCCCTCAGCAAAAGCAAAACAAGCAGCCATGTTTTTGTAGGCCTTTCAGTAAAACCGTTGGACCAACAAAACCGAACACGGAGAAACGGGGGCGCCCAGTTGTGGGAGGCGGTGGAATGGACAGCGTTTCCACGGTGAGTAAACAACGTCTTCAGAAGGGCAGATAGATGTTAAAGTAATGCTAGCGCGTTCCTCTTCCCTGAACATGCTCCAGGTAGGATCATCATGACAGGGAACTCCATCGTCATCATACACACATGTACACTGGGAGTGAATCTAAGATGTAGATTGAATGATTGTCCGTTAAATGATTGTCTTTATGACGTTTGATCAAATATGTGCATATTTCGTGTCTATGTTTTTCACTGTGCCCGGCAATCCAATGCATACGCACATGCATATAAATAATGAGGAAAAGAAATGTGGGTGATATGAAAGAATCATGGCACCTGTGTGAAAATAGCCTCTAATTACTTTATCGTGTAATACTGGCTTTCATAAGGAACCATCATGCGAGCTGTTGTGTCTGCACAAATGCATCTCCGCCCCACTCTCACCTCGTCTATTGCCTTACTATGTATAGTTTCTAGGGCTGGGGTTGGAATTATCCCAAGAACAGCTAAACTGGTCACATCCATTCAACTCCCACTCCAAGGGCGCGAGCTGGCTCTCCCCTAGCTGTGACAGATGTGAGTAAACACAAATGACATGACTATGATTACTCATGAGGAAAAAGTGTGTGTACACCCAGAAAATGATTTTGCAAAGCTTTGAAAAATGACCCCCCCCCCGCTCTTCCCCCTCTCCCAGCACGACTTTCTACTCCGGTAGCTAAAATCTTAACCAGCGCCCTTTCGACCCGGGACTACAGAGATCGCGATGCTGCCATATGGTTGCGGTAGAGGTAGACTCGTTGAACGAGCTGTCTTGTTTCGTACTGTTCCAAGTTCTTTGGTCCAGATCAATGTAAGTCTCTCAGAGCTGTGTACTCCTGGGCCTCGCTTATCTGATGCACTCGTTATACGTCGCTTTGTAATGTTGCTTTGTATGTCTGTATCAATAAAAAAGTGTCTCTCTTTCCATATCGATTGGGATTCCGCATCTGTTTCTAACTTTGCGGCTGCTACACCTCAGTTCACCCAATGTGTATTCAGTGCCTTTGTATGTCCCCTTTGCTTTGACAACCAGAAAAGTCTATTCTGGAAAAGGACCAAAAATCCCCTTTCCTCTTACTCATCAAAATCATAAATCCACAGTGATCCTTTTCCCCCCAAATGGGGGAGGGGAGTATAACAAAAAACATACTTCATCTATCAACCGATAGAGGGGGGGGGGAGAGGAGGGGGGGTAGAGGAGGGAGAGAGGGGAGGAGCTGATGCATCTCGTCTCTGCTCTGGGGTCGCAGTGAGTCACCTCCATCATTAAGCCACGTTAACCCCTTTACACCCACAGCCTGGAGGGGAGCCTTATCAGCGGGCTGAGCTGTCCGAGCGTCTGCCCGCCCCCGCGCTGATGTCCAACCAAGCTTTCTGGGTGGGCAAGGTGCCAGGCCAGATACAGAGGCGCAGGGCATCGTTTGATTGGCGCTCACTACATTTGGCAGCCAAGAAGTGTCAACAACAAAAAATGGATCGTATGTAAATAGATCCACATTTGAAGCGATCCATGTGCATGCTTGTCCCTGTCAGCCACGGGACAGCCTGTGTGAATACTGTAGGAGCCAGGGTTTGGGGTGGGGTCGGGAGGGTGGAGGTGGTGGGGGGAGGGGGAGGGGTGAGAGATGTGTAGGATGGATCTTGGGTGGGGTCAAGGCCTCTCATCGCTCAGTAACCAGCGGTCTCTCCCACTCCTCTCGCTCTCATAGCTTTCTCTCACCGCTTGCGCAGCATAGCAGCGGCGCAACACATTCATAATGCTAGACACAGGCACAGGCATACCCACGCAAATTCAACCCACACAAACACACACACATGCAGACAAACACAAACGTGCTGCGCGCACACACTCTTGAGCCGGAGCGAACATTCCTCCCATCCCCCATCACCTACATCCTCACCCAGCCAGTACAACATGTCTGCTAATGCACATCTCTTTCTCCTCCCCATCCTTCTCCCACTCCCTCGCTGACTCCCCCCTCCCCCTTCCCCTCGACACTGCCTCCTCCCTCTTGTCCTGCCAGGTGATGTTTCAGGAGCACCGATACGACGTGGCCAAACCTCTGCCAGCCGCCTGCCCAGCCCCTCGCTCTTTTATCGGTGCGATGGATGGCCTGTAGTGTGATTTACATCCGGCTAAGCGAACTGTCAAACAGATCATTTGCCGGGGTTAGGGTTTGCTTCTTTCGCCCATCAGCTCACTCCTCCAATGCAACATGCCTCAGTGTCTTTGTTTATGGAGTCGTTCGAGGGGGCAGTGATGCATGGTGATTGGGGTGGGGGCTGGGGGCTGGAGGTGTGGGGAGGGGGGGGGTGCATCTGAATGCATCAGAGAGGTTGAGGCGGGCACCAGGACCGGGAAGGAGAAGGAGGAGCGTGTGTGCGTGCGCGCATGCGTGTGTGTGTGTGTACCACAACGGTGTCACTATAGATGATACTTGGGCTGGCCATCTCGTGCCGACAACCGCTTGGGGAACAGCCGGCACAACGACAGCGATTCTGAGGGGTTATTAGAGCGAGAGAAGATGTGTAGTATGTTCTTCAGAGAGAGGGTTGTCCTAGAGAGGACGCAGAGCAGAGGGCCCTCCCCCAGTTATAGTTGTGCCTACATAAGGAAAAGAGGCGGGTTTGCTTCCCGCCTCCCCCTTAACTCCCCCCCCCAACCGTGCATGTGTGTATATGCGTGCGGGCGCATGCAAGCAATTACACCCTGTACGTGTATCACAATATTGCGGCGCCTGGAAATATTGCGGCAGTAATCATCGTGACAGATTGGCTAACAATGCTTACCACCCTTGTGGTAGAGCAAACAGCCCAAATCACTTGGACTTGGTTATCAAGTAAGAAGTTTGAAGTGGCTGCCAAACATCACATGTTCTGTATGCTGCCCCCGACTCTGACTGCCCTGTCTAGTCATTGTTTTATTTGGCTTTACCACAGGGTTCTGTCACACCCCAGCAGGAACAACAACTCTACCTTCGCACCGCCCGGGGAACGGGCCGGAGTCTGGAGAACTCATTTTGTTGGGGAACATGTCACAATATATTAGATGAATGTTCCTGGAGTGTAACCTTTAAGTGCTCCTTTGTGTTTTGAGACCACCTTTTAAGTGGTTCCATTTTCTAGTTCCTGGGGGGTGTTTATGTTAGGATTTTTAAGAATGATGCTAACATACACACATGCTCGCGCACACCGACACTAACGAGCGCACACAAACACAAATTGGGCTGCTGAAGTGGTCATCCATACGTCAGCACTGTAGTAGTGTTTGCATAGCCTTGTGTAGAAACTCATTTCATATCAACACGCTTTCCCCCCCAAAAAATAAGATTTTTATCAACTGCCCTAAGGCAATTGGTTGGTCGGAGCTGTCAGTCAGATGAGAACAGGAAGTGGTTTGTGGAAGCTTGTTTCTTCAGCTGAGGAAACAGCAACACTGGTAGCAGGACACAGGGAGCAGCCCATTGACAACAGATAAAATGGAGGTATGGGAGGGATAGAGAAGGAAATACCGAGATCAATTGATAAAGTAGAGAGAGAGAAACACACACACACAGGGAAGAGCAAGTGAGAGAAAGAGCAAGAGTGCAGATTGCAGGAGAGACAGAGGAGGGAGGTGGAGCTGCAGAAGGGTTTCAGACGAGGAGGTAAAAAGCATTGGGGCGGCTTTGGTGAATTCCGAACGCCCCCTTCTTTGAAAGTTTGCGTGAGGCAGCTCAACGGAACGCCATGTCGTTTTTACGCTCGGTTGCTTCTAGGACTGAACTGTAAACTAAAGACGACATGCTCTCATTAGTCCGGCCGCCATGGCCTGGCCGGGCCATTTAGCGTACCCAGAATCCCATTGTTTAATTGTGGGGGTCGTGTCAAAGGTCAACCAAAATATTGATGAACTTTTTTAAGGGGGTTAGTCGTGGGGGTAGGGGTGGGGGGGGGGGGGGGGGCTATCCACTGAGGCTTAAAGCGGCAGGGGAGGAAGGCCGGGTTAGAGGTGGGGAGGCCACAAACACAGCTGTACATAAAGCACACAGATGCTTGACTGACTGGGGAGTTTCACAGGAAAAGGATGCATATCTGGGTTCTGCTGTTTTCAAATAAAATACGGCGCTTTCCTCGGACCTGTAGAGAGGTGAGACAGCATGAGCTCCTGAATGACAACAACTCGAAAACTTTCCAAAAGTGTCAAAGCGAAATGAAACTCCTCAAGTGATGGAATGCAGAGAGTCCGGGAATGTTACGTGAAGTACGACTGTGCAGGAGGAGAGCAAGAAATAACCACTGAAAAACAATGTCAAATATATGAGGATCAAACCCTCTGAGCTGTTCAGTGTTGTGAGGATTAGAGTGTTTGTTTGAATCCATGTTGGCCAGATTATTGGCCTTCACTAAAAAAAGATCCACGGAGGTCAAAGACTGTGGTAAGGTCATCCTCCAGCCACATCTAATCTGTGGATCTGCCACAGGTTACAAGGCGAATCTGGTGCTGTATGTCTGGGATATAAACTGACTAGAAGAGGATGATGACATACAAAATGGTGTAATACATTATTAATACACTATGCAATTTCACCACAGATGCTTAGAGAATGTAGCTTCCATATTATCGGTGACATATTTAGACAGAGGACAAACATTATGAGTCCACGTGTTTGGCAGTAGTCAGGCTATTTTTAGGAAAATATGATCAATTCCGCTTTGTTTTCTAATCTTTATAGATTCTCAAACGCGCCCAACTTTTCTCCAATCCAAGATAAACTCACAGCCACCGAAAACATGAAAAGAATTGGCAAGTGAAAAGATGAGCTTTCCCGGACCACCCTCCCGTTTACAGCATTCTTCAGAGACACCGAAATCTGAAAATAATACCCTCAATATTTATGCACGTGGTCCTGCCGCGACCCCGTCCACTGGGATAGATTAAGTGAATATCTGAAATGTTTTCTTTTCATGTGCGAAGCAGAAACATCTCCGTTAGTGCCACAGTTTAAATCGGTTTAATGAAGGTATTGCAGAACTCCAAGTGAAGCTATTTGAAGATATTACTCGAAACGCTCAACTTGTTGCATTATTGTTTTGACGTGACGGGTTAACATAATCCCACGCTTCTCACGAATGCCTTTGACGTAAATTTACTTGATTTCTATGGTGTGAGAATCGACCGGGTTATTTAAGTGTTTGGTGTGAAAGACACTAACCCTACATAACAAAACGATTGTACCTATTTACAAATCCTTTGAATCAACAAACCGTAATTACATTTAATACACAGGCTAATTTGGGTGTCACTGAGAGGTGGGCCATCTCAAATTTCTTTGTTAAGAAATAACCATTAGTCAAATGTTTGTGTTATCCGTTTAGGTAAGGCGAAGGAAACGTGCACACACATCTGTATTTAGTCTCGACTTGATGAGCTAAACGCGTGTGCTCTTCTGGGAAACTGCTATTGAGGTTACAGAGACGGATTTAAGTACACAAAACAAAAACAAAGTGGTCACTTTATGCCCCAGGCGCATTTCTGGTGACATTTAACAGCAAGGAAAGCTATTTCCTTTACCATTCAAAGTCAAATGTTCTTAATTGGTCAAGAAGTCTGTTGCCGTTTGGGGAAATGTTTGTGATATCCCATGTGCTTTTCACTTCATCTTTACCGTCCAGTTGATTCTGTGTTTATCCCCCTGTGGAGAAAATTGGTTTAAGCACCAATTTTGATAGGACACTGAAATATTCCCTTGAACTAACGCGCACCATTGAGAGGCCTTTGTAGTTCTAATGGATATTTATTGCGAGTGTCAAGATAAGTTTATGTTGTCATTGAATTCGACTAAACACAGAAACAAACATATCACAAAGCGCACCTTATCTGTACAGCCGACTACAATGATACGCCATTAGACTGGGGGAAATTATCTGACAGAAAACAGATAGTCATCTGTTAACCAAGACTGAACAGTGGATAATTTCACAGATAAACATCTTGGGAATTTTTACTCTTAATTACTTTGTAAAGAAAATCACTGTGTGTGTGTGTGTGTGTGTGTGTGTGTGTGTGTGTGTGTCGGCACCCGTTTGGGGATTCTCAGGGGAAAAACCGGAATGCTATCTTTGTTGATATATCCTACAACTTCAAATGTCAATTGGGAGCGCACTAAAACAAACGCGGTTCCATTTTAAGAGAATTAAATGCTGCGTTATCAGTGACTAACTGAGGCCGGTCCATGGTGGCTACACATCACAGTGCGCTTGCGTGGGGCAGAGAAGGGAAGGATGAGGTGGGATGGGCGCATGTGGCGCTCAGATGTGGGAGACAGGTAGGGCTGTGGAACATGGTTTTTGAAGGAGGGGCGCTATAGGGATTGGGGGGGAGTGGGGTCTGTAAGAGCGTGCGAATAGTAATAAAAGCTTTTAATTTATTCAAAATGGACTCTACCAGAATGTCTCCCATCCCAGCAAAACACACAATTAACTCACTCTGCATTAGGGGCACTGCTCATGATGACGGTGAATTAATTATTGAACCCTCACATCTGCTCACCATTACGCATTGTGCACAGGCGCTTCAGCCTATAGGCAATGGCAGGTTTTTTACTTGATGTTTAGCGGGACGAATTTGGTGTGTTTGGCTTGTAATTAATAACGATGACCGGATAATAAGAAACAATAATTGCTTGCGGTGCACTACGGATTTGCCCAAATATTTGAGTTTCATAAATGGTCACAAAAAAGCCCCACGCGGAGATGCTAGTGTCATGCAGTATGCCTATATGCTGTCAATTTTGGCAACATTTCAATTCACTTAGGCTACGTCAAAACAATCTGCAGTGGTTTGAATGCAGTCTAGCCCATTTGTGCCTTGCCTTTCCTTCAGGCTACATCACAAAAGTTAAATATTAATGGCTAGAACCCAATATGATGAAAAGTCTGTTTAAAAATAAATGGTTTGTTTTTCCACGATTTTCGAAACGCGTTTTCTTGGACAAACATATAGGGAATAATCGTTGAAGGTGGTTGATAAAAACAGAAGAGGCAGTAGCGCCTGCAGCTACGGAAATTCCGTTTCCCCTCTTGCCTCTGAAGACTGAAGAGTTGCCTCTGGTTCGCTTTTGCGCCTTTCAGGATGTGCTGCTTACATGTTTGCGTCTGTGCGATTGGATTGTTCTCACTGCAAGGAAATGGTTGAACAGATTTTCGTGTGAACGTATCACGCTGGCTGATGCGCAAGCATCTGTTTCAAATATCTGTTTTGTTTTTCTAAATCAATGTCTGCGTTCGATCAAGTGAATGTTTGCAGACGGTGACTCACACGGATTGGATCAAAACACTGTAATACCCGGGCAATAAGCATCCTTCCTTAGACTAAAGGCTCGTATTAAGACACGACATATCGATCTCGCTTCTGAGTGAAGGCCTTTAGCTAATTAATAACAAAAAGCTGGCAATGTGACAACCAAACATTGAGAACTGATAAAGAGTTCAAATAATTGCTTCAAACAACTTTTGTTGAATATCTTTCCATAGCCTATTCATTTTCTGTAGTCTAGACTGTATGTTTAAATTTATGTCAGCTTAATTAAACTAATCGTCAATGTGGCGTATGTCTGGCCGTTTGTCCAAGTTACCCACCGGCATCAACAAACTGCAACCCTCACGTGACTTGACATGGTTTTCCCCTTCAATGCGAATGTAGCTTGTGATGGAGCTCAGCTTTTTTAAGACATGACACAACTTTTCTGACCTGTACAGCTTTAGAGAACATTCAGAGCCCCAGTGTCGGTTTACTTGATGGCTCCAATAGGCTTATAAACTAACTGTCGAGTCAACAAGAAATCACACACAGGGCTATGGAAATACCCTGCATAGGCCTGTAGTCCAGCGAGACAAATGTGTATATAGTCTTGAAATATTCAGATACATTTAATATATATATATATAACACGTGCGAAAAATATCAGATTAATATCTTAATTGGATGTTATTTGGGCTAGTATGTGAACTTTAGGCTATGGCTTTACACTGATCAAAGTCTAATCAAAGTCTAAATGATGTAAATGAAAAGACACTGCATGTTTTTTCGTTTAGTAGGGTCTAAAATGTAACGAAAGTTGGAGAAATAGTCAACATTTTGTTTGAAACACCGGTGCTGTGAGTTTAAAAAGATAGGCTGTATATAGCCTACAACAACCTCAACAACAACTAAAATGTATATCTGTGCGTTGCTATTTCTGTTTCGTTTTTGTTATGATAACAATTAAATTATTATTTGACATATGTGACAACTATTTACGAGGAGACTTGTTGATAATTCATAGTCGGCTTTTTCGTTCATTTAGCTTGGAAATGAATTTGTAGGTATCGAATGTTATGGGGTGTGAATAGAAAATATAAGAAGTTGACAGAAAATAACATGGGTCCATCCTACATTTTATTACCCACTATGCAGGCCAGTGGGTGCAGGGGGTGCGTGCGTGCATGACAATGTACACACAAGCTAGTAGACTCTGATCCAGATAGTGTTTTGTTTTCTTTCATAATTGACTGGTCAAGTTCATAGCAGCCCATTCTGCGGGAGGGCCTGAAATCTGGGCCGAAACTCCCCACAGGGCAGGTAGGAGGAGACACGAGAACGCAGAAGTAATCCGACATCACCATTACTATACAGAAAAATATCTGGTTTCCGACTGAAAGTTACTTTTTTTTTTTACTATGACCGATACTCCTCTTTTTATATAAAATATCAAACATATCATTGTAAACTATAGACATATTCACAGGAAGGGAAAAGAGAGGTTAGCCTTGAAATGTGAGTCTAAATTTATAAATCATTCCCGTAGTCTAAATATACCGAGCCAAAAGGTTGGCAAACACATAACATGAAAAGGACCGAGTCGTTTACCCACAGAACGTTCCCAAACCCCACCATAGAGTTCCATAAAACTGCATGAGGAACTCTAGACCCGGTCCAACCCTTACATCACATCCACTTAACCTAATTAACAATAGGCACAGGTTGGAGCAAGTCACGTTTTCTTTCTTCCAAAGCTATTTTCTCTCATAATTACCTCACTCTGTCACCCAGGCATGATTGAAGGTTTGAAGTTTGATCAGCCCCCCAACGACTTTTCCCGCAGATGTTCAAATATGATCTGCACATGGTTTGGCAAAACGGCACACAAAGCAATTACACCCAACTTGAGTCATGAAATCACGGGTCTTCTAATTATAGTTATAAACCAACTAGATAATGTTAATAGCAGACGCCAGAACACTATATTTCTTAACAAGTGCTCCATAACTTTGTGCAGTTCCACTGGAGGAACGTTTGAAATGAGCCGAAGTATCAGGAAAACAGCAAAGAAGGAAATATATTTCGCAAGGGATTCTACACTTGTGTGGCCCTGTTCACGGAACCTTATTACATAGCCTATAATAGGTTCTATTTCACAATAAGTGATATTTTACAATGCGTTGTCACTTCTATTAGGTCTACTGTAATTGTTAAAACATATTTCTGATGCAACTGTTTTCTTATTTGTGTTGTTCCTAAGTAGTAACCCTAGAATAAAACAACCCACGCTGCTTTAAATGGCTAAAGACTTCTCGTCACGTTATAAAGGGATTTACTTTGACCTACATTCACATTTTATTTGGGTCCTGTCTAAAACCATCATTGTGAAATAGTACTGAGCACACAACAATGCATCGCTGATTGCCCAAAGATATTTCTTAAAATGTGAAAGGTGTCAATATTTTTTCGCAGATCTGCAGTCTCTTGCAACATCAAACTGAGCTCGTTATCGAGCTTTCGGGTGAAATCTTGTTTCTAGATTTTCCAACAACAGAACTAGCAAAACATTCGATTGCTTGATTAAGGTAAGTGTAACCTTTGAGAGGAAATATGTGATCAACAATATTTAGACGAAAACATGTCCTTGTGAAGTTAAGAATAAATTAATAAAAAATGCTGTGTATTTCATGTGGAGAGGTTATATTTATACATCAGAAATAGCAATACAGTCAGTTATTCAATATCAAGTTCACAACAGTGAAAACACATTTTAGTTCCTTACTGCTTACTCGCTTCATATTTCATGAGGCGCAACCTCATCGCATAAAATGACTCCCATTCCTCAATCTAAGACTTAACATACATACTGCACTTTTCCTTTCCAAACAAAACCAGGCAGCGCGTTAACCTCTCAAATGAGGTTCGAAACATGATGTCAGACCTCTCTACATTCAAATTAACCTCCAAGCATGTCCATTGAGTTGCAAATCGCCTGGGCGCGTAAACCGCGATGACTCCTGGTTGCCATTCAACTCAACAAGCGTAGAAGCTCACCTGCCTCCTCTTTCACGGACATGGGCTGTCAATTAACACCCCTGGCACGTTAATTACCCCGCAGTGCCTCCGCACTTCAGCAGGCTTCTCAGGCCCTTCACCACAAGGGCCTCTATTTTCTCAAGAGCCCAAGGAATCTGCATACCCATTTCAGTGCGGAAACAAGACGGATGCGAGGTCATCCAGTGTTGTGCTATGACTGTGTATGGTACGTTCAGCGTTTAAAAAAATAGATACAATATTTTCACTGATAGCCTTACATTTGGGGAAAATATATAATTCGAATATCAATCTTGGATGGCCTGGATGGCTATGATAGCGTTTGCGTGGTTGTGGAAGATGTGCAAAACAAAAGACATGTTTTGAGTGATCTTCAGTTCATGTTGGAGAAAAGTTGTGAGTACACAAATAACAGTGTTGAGGACTTGGTTCTCGAGTCATGCTTAATGAGGATCCCACCAACCCAACAGAGGGAGACAAAGGAAGGGTGAGGGACAAGGGGGGAGGAGGATGAGGAAGAAGAGAGCAAGCAAAATAACAGAGGTCAAACCTGTATATGTTTGTATTTGGCACAGTTTATGCTAGAAATAGCATGCAAGCATATTCACCCAACCCCCCCCACACACACACACACACAATAAAGTGAAACAAGTCGACAACGGCCTCTTCGCACGCACAAGCTTGCGTGATTCACGGTGAGAAATCTGTGATCAATCCGGTCGTCGTAATGGTATAAAGATATTGTTGATGAGTTGAGGAGCTGGTGTTTTTGTCAAGACCCGAGGCGGCCCGAATACAAATAAAAAACAGATCTAACGTTTAAACCACGGAGATAGAGATGAAGAGGGATAGATAAGTGTTGAGAAAAAGAAAAGAGAGGTAGAGAGAGAGAGAAAGACTACAAAACCATCGCTGTAGACGTTCCTCATAGGGAAAATGACGCCGCCTAAAGACTCCAGAACAAGAGCAGCAGACATCAAAAGGAGAAACCTGAAAACACTGTGGCACAATAAGACTGATGAATACGCTTAGATCCTTTTGGAACTTCTGTGTGTGTTCCCGCCTGTGTGGCTCTGAGAGTGTGTGTGACACACATGTACACGTACATGCACCCCAACTGTTACTAGTTAATGATTGGAACTCCCTGCTGTGATTGTGAACTCCCTGCGTGTGTTGGGACTATGTGTGTGATGGGACTGTGTGTGAGTGTGTGTGTTGGCCCTGTGTGTGAGTGTGTGTGTTGGGACTGTGTGTGAGTGTGTGTGTGTTGGGCCTGTGTGAGTGTGTGTGTGTTGGAACTGTGTGTGTGTGCGTGTGTTGGGCCTGTGTGTGAGTGTGTGTGTGTTAGGACTGTGCGTGAGTGTGTGTGTGTTGGGCCTGTGTGTGAGTGTGTGTGTGTTGGGCCTGTGTGTGAGTGTGTGTGTGTGTTGGGCTTGTGTGTGAGTGTGTGTGTGTTGGCCCTGTGTGTGAGTGTGTGTGTGTTGGGACTGTGCGTGAGTGTGTGTGTGTTGGGCCTGTGTGTGAGTGTGTGTGTGTTGGGACTGTGCGTGAGTGTGTCGAAAATGAAGGGTTCTAGTGAACTGTCCACTCTGGTGCTCTTTTGTGTGTGGTCATGGTTAGTCAGTTTTGTCCTGTTCCCTTGAACTTCGCAGGGTTGTAGGCACATAGCAGGCAGATACACTAATGATTACTCCTTCATGCTGTTTTACTTCTGCTTGTGTGAAAAGGAAGCTCCACTAGCACACAGAAAACATACAGAAGCACACACAGGTGCGAGGGCACCAACACACACACACAAACACACAGATACACACGGACCCTGATACCCATGCAAGGTAGCACTGTAGTAAACCAATGCACTTCCTGAACCACAAGAACTAGAAATTGATTTTGATTTACAACTTTGATTTGGAGAACACAAGAAAGTGAAATGATAAAACTGCATACCAAAATCTAATCTAAGACAGCAAATTTATTTTTGTCTCTGTTATGTGGTGAATTGCGCTAGTCAGACTTGCAGAGGTTAGCTGATGCCATCTCAGGAAGATCATTTCATAGTAAAAAAAGATGTCAGTTTACATCGAGGCACCTAATGTTAACTAGACCAACAGCCTTCACTGATTCTACTTTGATGGCATCCTATCTTTTTCTCTGTCCAGATGATTTCTCTCACACTGTCCTTTCTCTCTCTCTCTCTCTCTCTCTCTCTCTCTCTCTCTCTCTCTCTCTCTCTCTCTCTCTTCATCCTTGTCTCTGTCTCACGATCCAGATGTGTCCTCTCCTCCGTTTATCTGCATCTTTTCCTTCCCTGTCAACTTCTTGCCCCCCCCCCACTTCTCTCTTTCTCTCTCCCAGCCAGACCTGGAGCTCACCCCTGAACACGGTTCCCTGCGGTCCAAGCAGTGGTCCAGCAGAATTCTACTTCCTCTTTCTTGGTCTCACCGCAACGTCAAAACAATGTTGCTTCGGACGCAGTCAGGAGGCAGAACAGAAGAAACGCAGCTCAGCCAACCAGGAAGTAAACAAAGCCACATAGCTTCGCTTGTGGCCCCGCAACACTGGGTTTCATCAAACCACTTTTGATCCACTTTTTTGGGGGGCGAGGAAGGAAACAATTCCTTTTTTTGATTTGTTACACGGTTTATCTACAAAAGCTTGTTTGGAACGACCTCCACTTTCATGGCCCGACCCCCCCCCCCCCCCCCC